>VXAU01005158.1:388346-432286 GCA_013399695.1 Formicarius rufipectus | reverse complement strand
CTCGGTGCAGACGGCCGAGCTGGTGTTACCTCCGAAGCCCATGGTGTGCCCCCGGCCGTGCAAGGCCGAGCCCGCGGGCTGCCCGCGGCTGCCGAAGGCGGAGCGGGCGGCGGCGGGGCCGCAGGGCCGGCGGGCAGCGCCGCGGGAGCCCTCCTGCAGCACGCAGAACCTGGAGATCCGGGAGGTGTTCTCGCTGGCGCTGGCCGAGCAGCCGCAGAGACACGGAGCCCCGCAGGGCAGCTGCCTGTCCATCGCCAGGGAGACCGGCCACGCCGACCACGAGTACGCCCGCGAGGAGGAGCTGGCCTCGATGGGGGCGCAGGTGCCCGGCTACCCCCGGTACTGTGAGAGCGCCGGCTCCGCCCGCGCCGAGAGCCAAAGCGCGGCGCCGGCACGGGGTGGGAGCTGCGGGGCGCCGGTGGGCGCTGCCAGGGACCTGCCTGACAGTCTGCTCTACCACCACGGCAGAGATTACCCCCTGCCCGCACGGACCTCCCTGCATGGCGCGGCCGGCGCGATGTACGGCGGTGCTAACGCAGCCAGGAGCACCTTCTCTCCTCATTTCACATCTTCGAGTCAACTGAGGCTGTCACAAAACCAAAACAGTTACCAGGTAATGGTCACGTTGTCTTCGAACCTCGAAGCCGGGGTTGTAGGTGAATGTTGTCTCTGAAAGCTGGTGGCCGCTAAGCAGTGGCTTCACCTTTCTGCAGGCAGTGGAGAGAGTTCCTTCTTCACCAGTGCAAGCAGCACTGCAGGGTGGGACCCCTTCCCCGCCCAGCTGAGCCCCTGGCAGCAGTACACTCAACATCAGGGAAGGTTCCTCCATTCAGCAGCTGAATTTTGGCTGCAGGAGGGTCATAGCCCCGAGCTGCCGCTCAGCCCTGTGTTGTCCTGAGCTGGCTTTGCAGCACATGGCACAGCTACACCCGGGGCTGTTGCTCTGTGCACACACACCCCACGTGGCATCGCGCTGACAGCAGTGTTGCTCCCCTCATTGATGTCAGCTTGGATTCCTGGACCCCCTGTGCAGGTGCCAGTCTCCTGGAGCTGTGTGAGGGATTAGGATCTCCTGTGAGGGGTTAACATGAGGGGAAACACTCAGGGAGCAAATATTCATCCTTTCCCGCAGCATCTAATTCGAATATCAGTTTTACATTCAATCCCTTTATTCCTCATCCTGTGCTAAAGTCCCTTCAGTGATACTGAGGGGGAAATTAAATGCAAGTAATTGAAGGACTAAATGTTCAGAAGAAACTGCAACACTTGACACTTTTTTTTTTTCCATTTTTTGCTATTACTGGGGGAGAGAAAGTAGTGCAGAAAACATCTAAATTGGTATTTTTCATGGATTTTATGCCGTGTAGCATGACATAGCCTAGAGACACTGAGATAAAAGTCTTCTAAAGCTGACAGGATGTGATTCTGCATGTCTTACCTTTATGCATTTGCCTGTTATTGCCTTTTTAATTTCCCCTGAAAAGGAACCATGTTAGCACCATCCCAGGTTTTCCTGTGCTTTGCTCACTGGGGTGGGGAACAAGACTTTGTGAAGCACTTTTTATTTTTTCTCTCTTTTTTTTTTCCTGACTTGTTCCTGTCTCATGAAAGGATTTGAAAGAAAGCTTTTGTGTCCAAGTCAGTGCCACTTTTCACTTGAATTACTGCTTTTCTTGGTAAACCCGAGGTTTGATGAACAGAGATACTCTGGAGTAAGTTCTGTGGAGTAAATGGAACATCAGATGAGCTGTTCTTGCTCTTTCTCTCTTCTCAGACTGTCAATGTTTGCTCTTGACATAAAATTCCTGAAATGCTGTTTTCTTTTGACACTCCAGTTTCCTAGGAGAGGAGAGAAGCTGTAAATGTGCAGATCTGCCCAATGAAATTATAAAAGTGCTTGCAATTAAGTTGAGGACAGTCTTGTTAAGTTTCGTGAAGTGAAATCCATTCCTGACGCCTCCAGCTCTGTCCTCATGGAGCTTTATTTCACCCTTAGAAAAGCATCAGAGAGAGTTATTTCTTCTATTTTTAATTTTTTTTTTCAATGAAATTTGGAATAACTTTGATTTGGGTTTTTTGGGGGGGTAGGAGCATTCTAAGCAGCTGAAACAATTCACATGTTGTCAGTGTGGTGTGATATGGATCAGAACAAGATCTCTGTAACTCTTTTGGGTGCTTTTTTTTTTTGCTTCACTCCTTTTATAATAATCTACCTATTTTTTTGATGAGTGAGAAATTCATCTCGACCCTGTTTGACCTCCCTGTCTGTCTCAGAGACTCTGTTCTTTGGATTTGGGAATGCACCTTGGATGGAGGGAGCTTTGTTTTCCTGTCGTGTCCCTTGTCATTCCAGAGTTTCAAACCTTGAAAAATCTGAACAAATTGCTCTTAATGCCCTCATTTCTGTGAGCAGGCCCCCTGTGAACCTCCTGACTTCATTAGGTGCTGTCTGAACCCTTTTCTTGTAGTCAGTTTGAGTGTTCATGTGTAACTCATTTATCCAGCAGCATAGGAAAGAAAATCCTTAAACTTGGGGAGATCTCCCTGAATTTAAAAATGGATTAAACCTGAGCTAAATGATTATTGGAATGGTTGGAACATCCAAGCAGATGCTTCTTCAAAGTCAGGACTGTGTGATTTGTGTTTTGATGAAGTAATTACTGTCATGTATTGGTGGGGTATCTAATTAGCAATTAGTTACAGCTTCCTTACTGGTTCAATTAATCAAATTCATGTTAGTGTAATTTAAGACTAAATTTAATTAAGTGATCAATTTTAATGCCTGAGTAGTTTCAGTAAACAAATTGTTCAACCTTCTTACTTGCCTTAGTCTGACTTTGAAGTGTGTTGAAGTGGAGGCTGTTTGTGCTGTCCTTGAGCCTGAGCTGGGATTCAGTTTTGGTTTCCTGCCCCAGCCTAAGGGACAAAAATACTGTTGAAAATGTGTATTTTTAATTCCTTTGTTATAAGCACTGAAGCACAGTCTGTAATTTAGCCCCGTCTACTTTAAGGGAGCATCCAAAGCCTTGCAGTCACAATAGGTTATGTAGGTCCAGATAGGTATTTATTACATTTTAAGATTGCCTTGAGAGATGCTGCTTTGTAGAATGAGGGGGAGCTCCTGTGAGGCCTGGCCAGGAGCTGGGAGAGCTGCGGAGACACCACAGCAGCCAGCTCCTGCTTTGGTCCAGGGCTCTCAATTTGGGGTGCTAAACCTACAGGTGAGTTGGGAAGGGATTGTGTAGGGCCTCGTGTAGTGTGAGCCCTGTGATGAAGGGGCAGCACAAGGGCTGCAGCACCACTGAGTGTCTCTGGCATCTCCCAGAGGCACAGCATGAGGCAGGCGTTTGGGACATCCCTTCTGCAGCTGTCCCAGTTGGACCAGGACTGATGTTACATCTGTGGATGGAGGATAATGATCCATCTCCCTCTAAAAATGCACACATGGCCCCCCCAAACCCAACCCCAACCTGATGCCTTTTTCGTAGAGGCACTTCAGAATTCTGCCGTGCCACGTTGTCCTTCAGGGAGTTCTGCTGAGATGAACTTGATTGTATTTGGCCTCATACCTGTCAGAACCTGTGTGCATCTGTCTCCCAGGAAACCTTAATCAGCCAGGCTGATTTTGCTTNTTGAAATTTGTGAGGAGCCACCAGGGTGGGTGCTCAGGGTGCCTTCCCAGTGACTTCTGGGGTGAGAAGCTGCTGTGTGAGGGACAGGCATGGAACAGATGTAACATGTTTATACAGAAGTTCTAAAATGCCTGTGTGCAGTGAAGAAATTAATATTTTAGACTCAAAACCTGATGCAGACTTGTCCTTAGGAGGGGACGGTGCTCATTTCTACCCCCCTCAACCCACCTTGTGCAGTGAGAAAGTGTCTGACCTTGGGCAACCTCCAAGTGCCTCTAGCCAAAAGCTTGAAGAATTGAAGTGTCTTAGATGGCTGAAGAGCAGACAGCTGTCCCAGGGGTGCTGCTTGGGTGTGCTCATGCTGCAGGAGCCACCAGGAGAGCACCTTGCAAGTACAGGAGCTGTTGTGGAGTCCGGCTCAGGAAGCAGGAGCACGCAGGTTTTCCTTCCTCACGTGTGAATGTGTGTAGGGCTGGAGATGGACTAACCCAGGGGCTGTGTTTGGTGTCTCAAGCATTGCTTGTCTGCAGCAAAGATGAACATGGAACCCCAAATATTCAAGGCTATGACACAGATTATTATTGAATAAGGTCTGACTTCTGGGAGTGATGGAGAAGCAATAGGAATTGAGGCAGCTAATCTTTGCCTTCATACCCCTTCCTTCTCCAGTGTGATATCCCTTTGCCTTCACACCCCTTCCCCTTATTTCTCCAACCTCATATCCCTGATTTTTCTGCAGGTGCTCAAGTCGTTTTCCTCTGGGACTGACCAGAGGAAGAAGAGAATTTTGCACCACCTCAGCTGCTGCAGTTGAGGAAGCTGGAAGGGCAGCTCTGGCAGACCTCTGTCTGGCTCCAGTCTGCTCCATCCTGCAAATCTGGGGCAGGCTGGAAGGGAAAACTCTGTTGAAATATGAGTTTTGAGACACCAAAAGTACAGAAACAGCCAGCTTGCCCCGGGGTTATCTTACCCTCCCCTAAAGGAACAATGTTTTAGTCTCAGCTAAAGGCTGTGTGACTTTGCTTTAAATCTTAACCTGCTATATGGATGTTGTTACCACAATTGAATGTGCAATGCTGAAGTCTCGGGGAGGCTGCTCAGTTTTAGCTCTCACGGCAACTTAAGCTGCTCTTGTTTTCTGTTCTGTTTCCTCCTTGCCCTCTGCAGATTTCAGGAAACCTTACTGTGCCTTGGATTACAGGTTGTTCCAGAAAAAGAGCAGTAAGTACATTTCTATTTAAGTATCTAATGCATCAAGTGGAGCAATGAAAGTTGATGAAAATGCATTTTTTAAAATGTTCCATTTCCCTTGTGTGTGTTTCCTCCCTTCATAATTGGACTAATGCAAACATTCTCTGCAGGTGCAGTGTTTCAGGTGAGGTAAAGTTGATGTATACCTTTAAAAGCAGGTCAAGGTCCTAATCCAGTGTGAAGTGATGTGATGCTCAGGTGTAGAATTGTCTGTTAGGTGCAGTATAACATCTGAACTGATGGACTGGAGTTTGCTTTTTGTATTGAAAGTGAAGTGATTGTTGATTGAGGCAACTGAATGCTGAAGAGAGTAACTCCCTCTGCAACTTCTCTGCACATGCACAGAATTAGTCTGAGCTATCTGTAGGAACCTGAAGGTCTAATTTTATCCCTGTAAGTGTCATTTCACATCAGCAGAATCAGCCAGGTTGGTGTCCTCAATTCAGAAATGACTCCAAACCACAACACAACAGCTTTTGTCAGGAAAAAAACCCTCTGTCCAACTCTTTTGTTTGACTCCTGCTCAGCATTACTGGCTTCTCTTTGGAGAGGTGTCAGCTCTGCCTGCTCCCCATGAAGATCCACGCTCAGCCTGCAGGTTGGCTGGTACAGCCCTGCTCTCCAGAGGCTGCTCTCTTAGTGCAGCTCTGCCAGAACCACTAAGTGGGGAGATGTCTGTATGGAAGCCAAACTTACCCCTCCGAGCTCCCAGTCCATGGAGCTGGCAGTGTCCTGGCAGTGGCTGCTGCTTTTACACTGAGGTCTCAGTGATGGAAGAACCTTTCCCTGCCTTCTCCTGGTGTACTCAGTACTTTATAATGTATTTATTAATTTTGATTCTTCTGTTTAGTCTCCAAAACATGTGAGTTTGGTAGTTTCCTGCATAAGTAGGATCTAAGAACCATCATGTTAATTGTGTTTTCTCAGACTTTTTCTAGGTCTCAGCTGTAGAACTTGCAGTTTCTGCAGCCTTTGGTGGTATCACTTCTTTCAGTTCATACAGGGAGCACTTAAGAAGAGCATGTCCCAGAGGAACTGGTACTTTCATACAGATCCTCTTGTGCTCCATCCTTCTTTTTTCTTTCCTAAGTGCTAATTCTCCTGGGTAGGCTTTTGAAAATGTAGTTCTTGTCTGGAAGGCACCTTCCCTCCATCACTTAATGACCTTTTAAAGCACCAAGCAGCTGTTGAGTGTCCTCAGCACAGTTTCCCTGTAGAAGGGGGGAGGTTTTCCCCCTGCCACCCCATCCATAGCCAGTATCTCCCTGCAAGGGGATCCAGTGTGGGTGACCTGTCAGGTCCATACTCTGCTGCTGAGCTTGTCTTTAGAGTGGAATGCCCTTCTTGGGGATCAGGGGAGTGCAGAGCAGCTCAGAGTGGGCAGCAGGAACACGTGGCTGGGAGTGGGATCTGGTGCTGCCTCCTGATTTCAGCACTGGGTGGGTCCTTGGGGCACAGTGGCCGTGCTGGATCCTTGGCACAAGCTGTAGAAGTAAATTTAAAACCTTCAAGGACGTGGAGGTGCCTGTTTATTAATCCCAGAATCATGATCTTTCAGAGTCCAGCTGTCAGTGCAGCACCATCCCCCTGTTCACCATGTCCCCAAGTGCCACATCCACAGGTTTTGAACACTTCCAGAGTTGGGGACTCCACCACTGCCCTGGGCAGCTGTGCAACCCTTTCCATGAAAAAATAACCCCAATATACCCCCTGCTCCTGTCCCTGGAGCAGAACCTGACCCCACCCAGCTCTCCACTCCTGGCAGGGACTGGCAGAGCCAGAAGGTCCCCCCTGAGCCTCCTTTTCTCCAGGCTGAGCCCCTCCTGCTGCTCCAGCCCCTTCCCAGCTCCCTGCCCTGCCCTGCCCTGCACACACTCCAGCCCCTCACTGTCTCTCTGGCGGTGAGGCACCATTAAGGATGGCTTTTAGGGAATTCTCTTTCCTTGGGCCTTCACCCCTGTGATTTTTTTAATCAATAAAATGCATAAACCCATGAGTTAATACAGTCTGGTTTGACAACAGCTGTTTCCAGGTTTGTGGATGCACTTTCCCAGTTTGAATGCAGAATCAGCCTTCTTCAGGAGACAGGTTTGGGGCCTGGCACTCCAGAACTGTGTGCACACAGGTGTCAGGCAGCACAAAGAGAAGCAGCTCCTGCTTCCCCAGAAACTTCAGTTTCAACTGTGAAATCCTTTTGAAGAAAGAGCGTGAGGGAACAGAAATAGAATGGATGGGGTTGTAGAAGTGCCATTATGGCAATTACTGCCATTCAAACAGGAAAAAAGCTAATCTGTATTTTGTTTTAAATGGAGAAGATCATCTTTTAGATGTTCTGAATTTTTAATCTCTTCCCTTCATGTTTTGTTTTCCTTGTCCCGTCCTTCAACTGCATCAGGAGAGGGAAAAAAGCTGTGCAGTTCTGCAGGAACTCTTTCTGTGTGCTGGCAGATGATGTAATCCTGATGGTTAATGAATGTTAGTCTAGAAATACCACCCTCTCAGTTCCTCATGAGAGTGCCTTTGGAAATCACAGAGCTCTGTGTCCTGGTGCATGTGCATTGGCCTTTACAAATGCATTGACTTTTGGTTTTTCACAGGGTGGTGGAAGGATAGCAAGGATTCAAAAATAGCAGTGGGAAATATCTTCACTTTTGCTCTGACATTGAAGTTTTGAGTGTGTGGCTGTGCCATCTGGGGCAGAGTAGTTTGACTGTGTTGCTGTGGTGTGAAAAGCATTTGTCATACAGGTGGTGACTCTGGGTAAGCTGTGCCTTAGCTGTGGAGTTCTGTTTCGGGGGAAGGAGCCCAGGGGATGGGCTTGGGGTCTCTGGGCTCTCAGTCTGACATGTATTTGAGGAGGGGAAATACCTGAATGGGTGGAGAGTTCCTGTGCTGAATTCTGATTTTTAAACTGCTCTTTGCACGTGGACGGTTTGAATAAACCTCTGGACAAAGTGGCCTTAAGGTGTCCCCTTTGGGGCCCTCCTGCCGCAGGAGGAGAACGGGAGACACACTTTGGGCAGGCGAAGGAGCTGCTCTGCCCTGGGTTGGTGTGGGACCTGCCACCAGTCCCATGGCACACCCATGGGCATGGGGAATGCAGCTGGGCTGGGCAGAGACATCAGTGCAGCTGCTGAAGGAAGAGCCCCTTGGACTGGCTCTGAAGGGCTCCTGGACACTCCGGGCTGCTGCAGGAGAGGGGCTTGAGCTGCAGAGAAAATACCTCCAAGGGGCTTTACAGGGAAGCCCCCATGGGAATTAAAGCTGCCTGGAGTCAGAGGGCACCTCAGCTGTGCCTTTGTTTGAAAACTACACCTCCGTGGGGTTCTCTTCACTTGTTGCCATTGCCCTGCCCTCCCAGGAGGGGAGGAAGGGGCTCACTCGAGTTGGCTGGAGGGTGTCTGAGCGAGGGAGTTGGGGTGCTCAGGGGGAGATGGGCCAGGCTGTGTGGGAATGCTGTCCTTGGGCATGCTTGGTGTCCTTTGGAGTATTGGATGAAGTGTTTCACCACCTGTGTCAGGATATTTCCCCATTAGATGGTGATGTGATCCATAGCATGCCATGGCCTTCCCCCTGGGGCCAGCAGGAGGACTCCTCAGGGAATGCAGAGGGGGAGCCAGGCTGGTCATCTCAGACTCAACACATCTCCTCATTCCATCACCTGCTGCACCAGAGGGCCACAAACCTCCTTGGCTTCTTGTATGCTGGGAACCTGCAGGCTAAAAATGGGTCACGTCTGGGCAGACACTGTAAAAACAGACTTTCTGGTCCACTGTGAAGAAGACATTCATAGATTAAGTAAGAATCATGATAATTACCTTCTAAAAATCAGTTTACTTTGAGGCTAAGTGTTTGGTATTTAACAAATCAGTTCAGAAACTCGGGAAGAAGGACAAATTGTCAGTTTGTGTGGCTTGAGGGCTGGTTTGGAAATGGCAGTGAGATGACTGGGGCTCAGAGGGTGTTCTTTTGGCTGCACTGTTCACTGCATTGATCCCTGTTTTTTCCCTTTTCTCATCTTAGCTGGGTTTGGTTTAGAAACAGCTGTTACCAGAGCATCTGTAATTTTGGCTGAGTGTTGATGCTCATGAGAGAACCAGAGCTCTTCTTAACACCATTATTGATGAGTTCTGCTTCCATCAGAGCAACCTTCAGGCTTCCCCAGCCAGTGGGCAAAGATGCAAAACATCTGTGGTGCAGAACCCCACCAGTGTGTGCCCTCACAGTGCCAGCAGAGAAAGTTTAAGGTGCCTGGAGATGCTGCTTTTCCCAAGTCCTTTGTGCCTGGAGCTGGTGCACCTGGGGGTGAGCAGCAGGATTGGGGTGTCACTGACATGGGGCACTGGTGAAACCTGAGCCTAAAACTTCACACTGAAGGAATGTGGCATCTGGCACAGCTTTAATGAGGTTCAGTATCCTGGGAATGGGAGGGGGCAATGCAGACCTTCAGAATATATATAGGGGAAATCAAGAAATAATAAACAAGAGTAATATTAAATGGTGCAGGTGGGAAAGGGGAGACATAGTAAAATTATTCAGAAATAACTATTAATACATATATAAGGTCTTGAGATAGGAATTGATAATCCTCTGATATGATTTAGTGTCAGGGTTCAGGAGTGCTGGTGTCATTGGGACACTGTGCTTGTATACAAGGATCTGGGATTTGTTCAGACCCTGAATGCTGTGCTTGCTTCTGATCTTCCCATTCCTCCCAAAATACACCAGAGAGCACAGACAGGGACCAAAGGCACAGAAAACTGGTTGTGAGAGGTTGGTTTGCTAAAAATAGTCATTACCTCAGCCCATTTCATCACGGAGCATCAGAACTGACTGTTGATTGAATGTGATTTCCCTGCAGTTTGAATGAACACAGCCCAGTGCTGAGCTGCAACAGAAACCCATCAGTTACTACATTTATCTCAGACCTCGAGTTCTTTCATTTTTTTTAGCATGACTTTGATTAGAAATCTGAAATTTGTGTCTTGTGCACGGGCCCCAAACCATTTTCAAGTCCTGCCTAAAACTGGATCTAAACCAGCAGGCTCTGATAAAAGGCAGGAGGACACTCCAGGGCTGGGCAGTTCCTCATCCCAGTGCCAGCCAGGGGGTTTGCAGCACAGATCCTGCCTGCACAGAGGAGCAAGAACCTCCCTGCAAGAGGTTACTCCACTTGGGAGGTCGGGGCTGAGCCAGGTTTAACCCTGGGTGGCAGAACTGCTGATGTCAAGGGCTCCCAGGATTGCTCCTCCTTGGGAATGGAGGGTCTGGATGCTGCTGGAAGAAGCTGCTCCTGATGTTTTAACTGGGGATGACACAAGTGGTGGATGTGAGGAGTTCAGCCAGCACTGCTGGGGGTAAAGCCAAGCCTTGAATGGGCAAACTCTTCTACAAGGAGTAGAAATGAGAAGTGAATTCACAGGTGACTTCATGGAGTAAAACTAAGAACTGAGTGACTGCCTTCTGTTCAGCTGGAGAAAGTATTGTCATAAATATGGAGCTTTGCAGTATTACTTTCTGAATTTTTTTTTCTGTAACTGTGTGATGATACTTGTAGGACTGAGTTTTTCCTCTTGCTTCCTCTGCTGATGTTAAGCATGAGAAGGTTATTAACTAAATTGATGGGGGCATAGTTACATGTTCAGTGTAGAAATTGTACCTTTTATTCTCTCACAGAAGTCAATTTCTTCTGTAAAAGCATTATGTAATTTTGGAGCAGTTTAGAATGCAGGAGTCAAACGTGGCTGTAATCCATGTCAAGGGGATGATCCTGTAATTGAGGGTAATTTGTGATTTCCCTAAGAAATTGCTGATTAAGGCACATGGCACAGTGTGTTACACAAAGGCAGCTACTGTGGATCTCCAGCTGGGACATGCTCAAGTGTTATTTCCATGCAATGAGCTGAAGGGCTAACCCTGATCCAGGCTGGGGTGCAGAGTCAGGGAATGCCGGTCCTTTGGGGTGTCTGTGCCCCACCATGGGTGTTGGGGTGATGTGGGTGCTGCTGGCACCAGGGGAGGGTGAGGGGCCTGGTGTGGCAGCGGCAAACACGCACTGGCAGCTGAAACACTGGGGATTAGTTTGGACAAGGAGGTCAATAAAACCTCTGCTTTCCTCCTTTCCCTCTCCACAGCAAGAGGCTGCAAAAGACCTTTTGGGGGGTGCAGCTACAGGAGAGTTCTCTGAACTTTAAAACATCTGCTTTGATCGAAGCTGTTGAGTCTGACTCTACAACCCTGGTCTTGCAACAAAATTGTATAGCAATTGCAAGGTGAAAACCATTGAATAGTGATGTGTCTAATGAGATTTTCATTGAAACTTTTGTAGTAGATGGTAAGAATTGACCTCTACCCATCTAAAATGGAAAAGATGCGAGGCTGCATTTTAAGTGAAAGGTTTGAAGGCCAGGTGGTTTTGCTAAATGCTGCTTTCTCCATGTAGAGCCCTTGTATGGAGCAGGCTGAGCAGGTTCTGCACCATCCCTTTGGGACCTCTGGTCAGGCACTGTGTGTCCTTTGTCTAGTGCAGGGTCCTCCTGCATCTCACTTTCCTGTTGGCCAGTTCTCCCCTGGGTTCTTTCAGCAGAAGAAGCATTTCCCAGACAACTGGGAAGCCACGTGGCAAGCAGAAACTCAGCTCTCTCCAGCAGCAGCTGCACTTTGCTTGGATGGTGTTCTCATTTGGCCAACTCAACAGACTTCGGGGGAGAAGACAGCCCTGAGGGGGGCTGCTCCCTTACCTGGACAGAAGTATCAGACAGGTTTCTTTTTGGTTCTCCCATTTCACACCCCCCTCCTTGGAGGGGGAATCTCCACAGCACATTCTGGGGGTTTCTTGGGCTGTGCATGTTGAACACTAAGACATGATGTGCTGTGTGCTCCTGCTGAGCACAGGTCACAGACAGCAGTGGCTGCAGCAGTGCTGTCACTGTGAACTCTGCAGAACCAGCAGGACATGTTATTTATTTATGTCCTTGAGAAGGTGAGGTTGTCCTGAGCATTGAGGAATGCAGGACAGACATGGGGGAGAGACTCCTCCGGGTACCATCAGCCAAGGGTGGCTGGGATGGAACCACCCCGGGGAACTCAGGACTTGGGTGGATGAAATGAGAACCAGGAAAACCTCTTGAGTGCCTGGCAGCAGTCAGTAATCCTGGAATCATGGAATTGTTGCAGGTGGAAAAGACCTCAGAGGTCAAGTCCAACTGGCCTTTATTTGAGTAAATCTGGTACAGTAATTACTGGGCCACGTGGGATTGTTTTAAGGAGGCAAGTGCTTGATGCCCCTGTTTTATCTTCAACACTGAGAAGATCCAGGTGCTTCTCACAGTTGAAGAAATAGTGATTTTTAAAAGAAGAAAATGGCACGGCTTACCATATGCTGAGGATTAACGAAAGCAGGAACTGGTAACTCCAGGATTGTCAAATGACCCTATTTCTGCAAAATCCCTTTTTGTTCTGTTTTAAAATGACTTTATTCTAACTTTTAAATAAGCAAGCACAGATTTCAGCTGCTGAAATCATGGACAACATGAACTACTGAAATAGTGGCAAACATGCCACATGGCTCCAAGTTGCCCGTGCAGACTTGCATTTCTGTGCTCTGGATAGCAGGAGAGGTGAGAGACGGGCTGGTGTCAAGAAACTGTAGGGTTTAGTTAAAATTCTGGGTGAAAAGCTTTTGGTAAAGCTTGGGAACTCTACTAGAGAAATGCACTGTTTGCCCACCCTGGTTCAGGCGTGGTAGGATGTTCAGGAGTTCTTTTGCAGTGTTCCTCCTTTTGTCAGTGATCCACTATCATGTCTGTGGATAAATGTAGACAAGGAGTTTGGGAACTCGCAGATAAACAGTGGAACCAATTTAAACTCAAGCTTCCCAAATAAAGTATTCCCTTTAGGAAGTCAGAATCCTTTGAATTATGCATGTGTTGTAGTTTGCAGGAAGATAAAAGAACTTTAAAGGGGGGGGAGGGTGAAAAACTTGAAAAGCCTTAAGGAGTAATTTGCATAAATTGGGTGGAGAGAGTAAACAGCACATGGGGAAAAAAGTTCTTTTCAGTAAGGCCTTTTAGGATGAGATAAAACAAATTACAAAAAAAAAAAATCAGGTGGAGTTGGAGCAAAGCTGAAGTGCTGCAAACCTGCATCAGCACTGCCTCTGCCTCTCAAGCAAATCCCAGGGAACCCTGCCTTGCCCTGCATAAAAACCCCCAAACCTCAAAAAATTAACTGCTAAGGGAGAGTTAAAAGAGAAGAGGAGCCATGGAGGCAGTACAGCTTATGTGTCTTACTGTACCCAAGACCTCTGGGAATGAAATGGTCAGGATAAGCAGATTTTTGAAAACCTTACCAGTGTGGTTTTTATCTTGCAGTTACAGGACCGCACCCAATTCAGTGACCGAGACTTAGCCACCCTCAAGAAGTACTGGGACAATGGCATGACCAGCCTGGGCTCGGTCTGCAGAGAGAAGATTGAAGCTGTGGCTGCAGAATTAAATGTGGACTGTGAAATAGTGCGGGTAAGAAAGCCAGAGTCCTTCTCTTGTTGCAGGAGCAAAACTAGGCCAGATGAAAGGCTGTAAGAGTTTCATGAGGAGCCTTGAAATAGATGGCAGAGATTACATAATGAATGGCCACGGTGGGGAGTGCTCTCCTGCTCTTTCTGCACTCTATTTTTAGTAAAAGCCCTCAGGTAAAATCTTATTGATCAGCAGCAGAAGCAGCACTACGAGCTGTTTGACATCCTCTTCAGGAAGATTTTAAGTCAAAATGTTTCATTTTTTGGGGAGATCCTGGAAGACTGAAAGGTGCTATTTATATTGCTATTAAGATACCAGAAAAAAAGGCTTTTCTAAAGATAAAGGGAGAGTATTCCTCATTCATGCTTAGGGGAAAAAAATCACGTGAAAGAAAATGCTCCAGAAGAGGAAGAAAATATTTCACAAGAGCAGGTTGAGATGGGGGGCTCAGGGCATTGAGAGGGATGCTGGGTGCAGTCTGAGAGTCCATGCAGGTGTGGCTGAGGAGGGGTGGCTTTAGGAGCTGCAGGTGTGGTGGAGATACCCTGAGTCCCAAGAACACTCCATGCCATCTCTTCCAGAGGCTGGAAAGTTTGGGACAGCATCAGTTGTTGCCACTGTGTCCCAGATGAGCAGAACTGCAGCATCACTCTCCAGCTGGAGGGAGGTCAGTCTCCCAAGGTGTTTCCATCCTCAGGAAATAGTCTGGCTGTCTTCCAGTTGTACAAAAACAGGACTAGAGCCTTTGTAACAGGCAGGACAGTGTGGTTAGTCCTTTCAGCCCTCTTTTTCCACTTCTTTCTTAAATTCCTGACATTGCTGCAGAAGCAGAACTAGGAGCACTTATTGAAACCCTCCTGCTGGGGTGGTCCTTGGGGTGCAGCATCAGAATGTCCCACAGCTGCTCTCAGTGCTGAACACAGATCTGACCATTTCCTTGTTTCCCTGAGCAGCTGTGGATTCTAAAACACTGTAGCAAGATTGTGATATAAAAAAATAAATGCAGCTGATATCAGATAGTAGTGAGGATCTGTATAAACCCAAGTACATGTATATATGTATAATATATATATATGCATACTTGGGGTTTTATATGTATATATCTCAAATAACACCCACAACAAATTTAAAACTCTGGCCAATACTTCATTAAATTTGCAGGTTGTTTTATTTTTGCGTTATAATTAGTGCTGATTACGTTTTAATTTTTTTTTTTTTCACTTAGACCTTTTTATGAATTCAGAGAAACCCAGCAGAACAGCCCTTTTGGTAGCAAGGCAGGTATTTGATCAGGAGGGATGTGAGCTCTCAAACTCCTCAGAAATATGTGAGGAATATAAGAAAACTGGATGGCAATTTGGTATTTTTTTTATTAATAGAACAGAAAGCTTTTGGATATAAGAGATCAAAGCTATTCCCAAGCACTCACTGTAGGGCAGAGCCATCTCCTCCTCTTTCCCAGCAGTTCACCAGGTAAAAGCTGGATAATTGAAGGAATCTTCCCCCTGGGTTTAGCAGCCAAGTGAAATAAATGCAGCAGAAAGGCCACTCACCCATCCCAGGGTCCCTTTGGGGCTGGATCCAGCTCAGCATCAGGAGACACTTGGAAAACCAGCTCTGGTGCTGCCCCTGGGAGCTGGGGAGGTTCCAGGCTGGAATCCCTGGGGCAGGCTGAGCCCTGGCTGGCAGCAGGGCTGGACTCCTGCAGGACGTGGCTCCTGCCAGCCGTGGCTGCTGTGCCCCTCCTGGCTGTGGGTGCGGTGGGCACTGTGCCCCTGATCCCCATGGATCTGACAGTGGGCACTGTGCCCCTGATCCCCACCAGTCTGACAGTGGGCACTGTGCCCCGATCCCCATGGATCTGACAGTGGGCACTGTGCCCCTGATCCCCACCAGTCTGACAGTGGGCACTGTGCCCCCACTGCCCCCGAGTCTGCTCCTGTGCACTGCCCTGACCTGCTCAGAGCTCCCAAGATGATGCTGGTGCAGGGATGGAGCTGCTCAGGTGGTTTCCTCCCCAGGACTCACACTCTACTCCTGCTCTCACCATGTGCCCTTCCAGAACGTTCCCCGTGCAGTGCAGCACACGGGATATGGAGCCTTTTTCCTCCTCTTCCCTTGATTTGAGACACTGTAAAAACATGTTCATCTTCTCTGACTCAGTCAGCATGTTCAGTGAAAGGTTTGCTGCTTTGAAAGGTGTGTAAAGAGATAAGATCTGCATCCTGTTAAACTCGAGTTTGAGTCTGAAATAATTTCTAGTATAGACTTTTCTTTATCAGGGAAAGCAAATTAATGAAGAGTTATTCAGATCCACTTAGAGAATTCAGAATGTTGGGGTTTTTTTACCTTTTTTTTTTTTAAACTCCCTTTTATTGATGTAAAATGACCTTAAAGCCTCCATAGCCATCCCACCAGGAATGGGTGTCCAGGTTCCTTGGCCCTGGGCCTGGTCTGTCTCCCACCACTGCTCCCAGTGGGCTCCTGTGGACCTCCCTGCAGGCAGTGCTCCTGAGAGCCTGGTGTGCCAAGGCCAGGGCACTGGAGGGTGGTGCTGCCCTGAGCTTCATTCTGCCAGGTTGTGTTGTGTCCTCAGAGTGGAGGAACCTGGTTCTGTCACCTTGGCCAGTTTCCTGCAGGAGATCAGGTGGGACAGATGGGTCATTTGGGTCACTGGATGCTTTAGTCCCCTTAGGGAAGTTGCCGAATGGGAGAACCTGGATCAAAGTTTCATGGTAAATTTGTTGAATAATTTAGGTGGGGAGAGACCTTACGAGGTCACCTCCTCCTGCTCTTTATTTGGAGCAGGACTGACTTCAGAGTCAGGTCAGCTTTCTCAGGATGCTGTCCAGTGAAACGCTGAGATACCTCCAAGGCTGGAGATGCCAAGGTTCCTATGGCCAAACTGCCTCCCTGTAAAGAACATTTTTCCTTTTTTTCTCACCTCCAGTCAGAGCTTCCCTCACTGCCACCTGTGACTGTTGCTGCTTTTCCTCTCTGCTGCGCCCCTGCCCTTCTCCCTCGTGCTGAGGACTGAGCCTGGCCCCAGCAGCTTAGGAGGGAGCCAGCCCCTCCTGCCCCCTCATTCCTGGCTGCCAGATGTGCTGATGTCACGTGGTGGGACCTGTTGCTTTGTCAGAGTTTCTGATCTCATTCATCTTTATTTCTCTTACAAGACGTGGATTGGGAATCGAAGACGGAAATATCGTTTAATGGGGATTGAGGTCCCACCCCCTAGAGGAGGTCCTGCTGATTTCTCTGATCAATCTGAATTTGTTTCTAAATCAGCACTTAATCCAGGAGAGGAAACTGCTACTGAAGTGGGGGATGATAATGATAGGAATGATGAAGTATCAATCTGCTTATCTGAAGGAAGCTCACAAGGTATTTGAAATGCAGTTACTGCTCTGCCTGTATTTTTAATTTTGTGCAGTGTGCATGCTTTGGATTCTGTTGTTCACATTCACAAACGTCTGAAAGAGTCTCTCACAGCCACAAGGGCTCCTCCTCAGCTTGCTGAAGGTACTGTTGGGTCTCTTTTTTCTCTCTCTCTCTGAGTTGTGTTGGGTTTGTCATCACAGAACTTGCAGAAGCCTTTCATCCTAAGAGCTCCATTTCTGCACATTCACCTGAAATTAAATGACAAGGTCACGTTTTGCTGGGGCAGCTGAGAGCTGGACTGAGCACAGAGGGAGAACCTCCTTTTCTTAAGAAACCAGGACTCCAAAATGTTCTCTGCAAAGTGGCCAGGTGTACCCATCCAGTGGAATATCCATTCCATTTGACACCCCATCCCTGGAAGTGTCCAGAGCCAGGCTGCGCAGGGCTTGGAGCAACCTGGGATAGTGGAAGGTGTCCATGCCGTGGCAGGGAGTGGAATGAGATGATCTTTAGGGTCCCTCCCACCCAAACCATCCTGTGATTCCATGATTCCCTTGAATCAGCCCAAGCACTGATGCACGAGGACCTGCTGGCTGTGGGCTGAGCAGAGCTGGGCACTGCCAGCGCCCCTGGCAGGGAACATCAGCTCAGACTGGGGCTGGCACTGAAAGCTGCCCACAACTCCTGGTGTTCCAGGCTCTGACAGGCACACACAAAGCACAGAGGTCACAGCCAAGGAGCAGGGAGGGCTCAGGAGCCTCAGAATTGCACCCCTGGGGTATGTCCTCAGCAAACTGCAGGACATGGAGAGCGAAGGGACTCAATCCCCTTCTCCTCTACCTCCCACGAGCACATGGAATCGATCCCTCCCTTCCCCTCTTGTCCATGAGCTCTGGGCCCCCCCGAGCTGCCAGCACATCCCCAGCTCACTAATTGCTCCCAGTGCTTCTGATTAGAGAGCTCAATAAAGCCTTTTGCTCTCTAGGCTGAAAGCAAGGCTGACCTGGGGCGTGCTGGTGCCACTCAGTGTGCCAGGCTTCATCCTGCCAGTTTGTCACAACAATTTCAAGGCAAGAGCCAGGAGAACGGGGAAGGAATTTCTGATGGCTTTGTCATACCCTGCTGCAAAGAGAGTAAGATGCTAAAGAAATGGGTCAAGTGATTGAAAGGCAAGTGGGATGCAAGATCTCCCGAGTCCTTGATTTGCCTGAGGTGTGGAAGGAGCTGATTTGAGTCGGATCTGCTTGAAAGCGAACGGTGACAGGGGAAGAGTCTGAACTCTGCAGCTCAAGTGAGAAATAACAGCACTTTTATTGAGCAAGGCTTTCATGAAACAAGGTAAGGCTGGAAGACTTCGAGTAGATTATTAGTGTCAAAGCTTAAGGAAGTGCAGGGAAATGACAGGATTTCCACAGCATCCAGGAATGCCACTTTCATTCCTTTATTCTCCCACAACAATCTTTCTACTCAGTTCTCCAGTTCAAAGGACGAGGTTTCACTGCTGCAGCTCAGCCTGTTTTGAACTCCCTGGAAAATATTTCCCCTAATACTCCTGTGTGCTGTTCAGTCACAGATAGGGATGGTTTTCATGTCTGAAAACTGTAACTTTTGGTCCTAATTTATTAAAAATCCCAAAGCACAACAAGGAAAACCACTCTGAGAGACAGAAACAAAGCTATTTTGGTCACCTGATTAGAGTGACAGTGTTGATGGCTCTTGCTTTTAAAGTGTGGTGTGTAAATATTAAAATGTAAAACAAGCTATACTGTGATGCAAAACGAAGCATTAAAGCTCTCATATTGCCTCACCTTTTCTAATTGGTTGTTAATTGAATCCTTTCTTGGTGTGAGCACAGCCCCGTGGAGGGTCAGGGCTGGGCTGGTTCTGTGAGCTCAGGATGAATATTTAAAGAGTTGGGAATGCTGTTGGATCCTGGGTGCCTGCCACGGTTATGGAGTGGCTGCTGGGATGTTCCAGGGTGCCTGAGGTGCCTCCTCAGTGCCCCTTCCCCCCTGTGGGTGGAACGAGGGTCCTTCCTTGCTCGTGCTCTCCAGTTCTCCCACTTGATCCTGCTCCTGCTGCTCCTGGCTCTGATCATCCTCTGAAGCCAAGACTGGTGGCAGATTGAATTTATTTGACACGATTTCTAGGAAAGTTTACTCAGTTTAGAGATATTCAACTGGTAGAAAAGTTACTTAAAACAATTCACTGTGTCTGTATGACCTAAGCAGTATCCTGTCCTTGCAGTGTTGGTAATCCCAGGGCAATGCTGCTGTCCTTGTGTCTGTGTGGAGGTGACACCCCCTGGCACTGCCACCTGCCCCCTTCCAGTGTCCCACTGCTGCCCACTCGCTCTTTTTTCTTTATAGCTAATATAGATATTTATCTATTAATACAGAGAATTCAAGTAAATATGGGAAACACACTTAATTTTAGTGGTGAACAGACTTTCTTTGGCTTACATTTTCTTTAGGGCAATGAGAGTCATTTGTCCTGTATTTCATCTGTATTTCATCCTTGTGGTTGAGAGATGAGGGCAAAATCTGCTCTGTTTTCATGAGCTTATACATAAACAAGCAGCTTGGGGTCACTGGGGAGGAACAGTTGCCACAGGAGAAGGAAATAATCTACTTGCTCAGTTTTGGTTCAAAACTAATCCATGTGCAAGGAGGAGGTGGGCTCAGACAGGTGCCCTGTAATTACAGGGAGTGCAGGATTTTTACTCATTAATTGATTTTCATTTAGAAAAAGTTCTGTACATCTTTGATGTGAAACTCTGTGAATATTCCAACCTGAATCAAAAAATAGGAAAGTTTGGATGCATTGCAAGAGAACACATGGTAGTTTTCCTACTGTTTCAGGTTGAAACTGGCTGAATCCTTGTGACATGATGTCTTTTTTAATCATAGATTATTTTTTAGGAATAGACATTGTTACTGTGACTTTGCTTTTGGATTTAGCAGCTGTGACATATTTATGATGAAGACTATTAATGTTCCTCCAGCATAAAAGTGGAATGAAATCTGACAAGTCTATTTTATTTCTGCAGAAGAGACAAATGAAGCTCTTCAAAATGAAGAAATTGGTCACAAAGATGATGACCAGAATCCAGTCTCCACTGACAATGTGGTAGGTACCTCCCTTTGCCTCCTGAACTGCTCGTGCTGACCTTGTCCAACATCAGTGTTGCTCAGGAGGTGAAAACCTGAGTGTGCCAAGAGGCCTTCCCAGCTGGGAGCACTGAAACTGTACTGAAAATACTAAGATGTAGTAGAAATAGTAAAACACAGTAGAAAAAGTAGTAAAACCTTCAGCAGACATGGAATTATATGTTTTTTTCTGTATTCTGCCAATCTGCTGTCCCCACCCTGGGGTGCCAAGCCCAGCTCTTGGGTAGAGCTCTGAAAGTACCAAGTGTAGTAACAGAATAAGAGGAAAACAAAGGCAGAATATAAAAAGGAATATATGGAAGGAAAGGGGAAAGGAAAAGGAAAGGGGAAAAGGAAAGGAAAAGGAAAAGGAAAGGAAGCTGATGTGTCTCCCCTGCAGATGCAGGATCTGAAATGACAGAGACAAAAGGTTTGCAGAGGTGATGGCCAAGACTCAGCTCTCGATCTGCCTGAGCCCCAGCACTGTGTGATCTGATACCATGATAGGAACAAACCCAAGGAATGGGTTCTTCCTGCTTTGCTCTGAAAACACTGTAATAAAACTTTTCAAAAATGCAGTTAAAATTGGACTAAAAGACACTGGATTTGCATAAGAGATACAGTTTTCCTATTTGAAATTCTAATCTGTTCTTTCCCCTACTATCTCAAAGTGTATGTCTGAGAAAGATAGTGTGAATGTTTGGCATTTATTTCGACACTCCTTCCTCAAGCTGAGCCTAAAAACAAAAATATTTGAATCACAGTGTTGCTGAGGGTAGGAAGGAGCAGCAGATCTCGGGGACACGAAGCCTTTGAAGTGTTGTCACTTCAGCTGGGCTGTGAGACACAGAAAATGTGGTTTATCCTCCCTGCCTTCAACACACACTTGGGAGCTTGGTGGGTCCTGCCAGGGAGAGCCTGGAAAGCCCTGTGGAAGGATTTCTCCTGGGGGTCAGAAGGAGGTTCCTGCTGCCTGGTGTGCAGGCAGGGAGAAGGGACTGCATTTTTTTTGAAACTTGGGATAGGATTGGGATGTATTTCTGAGTTTTAATCAGCATTAAACTTGATCTTAACACTTGCTTTAGGAGTCTTTGGAAGCCCAGTATAAAAACCTCCCCAGCTGTTTGTGAATTGGGTGAAAATGTCCATGTTTCTGCACTTGGAACTGTCCTTTGGATCAGCATCCTCAGCTGTCCAGGGCATTCTCCTGGCACCGTGGCCAGAGGAGGTCAGAGGGGAGCCCTTCCATTTCTCAGGCACATTTCTCCAGGTCAGGACTTGCTGTGGTGTCTGGTTTGCTCCAGAGGAATAAAATTCCAGAGCCTCCCTCGCCTGCAGGAGGTTCTGAGCAGAGCAGGGCTGTGAGGGGCTACAGCTGCAAAAACCCAGAGCCAGGGAGCTCCTCCTGAGGACCCAGCCAGTCCCCATGGCAGCAGCTCCCTGCCACTGCCACTGGCTCCTGCCTGAGGTGCAGGATTCCCCTCTGATGGGGCTCCTCAGAACCAGCAGGGAGTCCTGATGCCCTCATCCTTCCTGCCAGGCTGCCATGGGGATTGATGGCTCCTGGCACTTTGGGATGTGGATTGGTGGCTCCTGGCACCTTCCCCCCTCCCTGCCAGACTGGGATATGTGGCTGTTGGTTTGTTTGCCTCCCCTGTGCCTTGGGATGTTCCAAATGAACCATTTGCTTCTGTTGCAGAAAATCGAAATTATTGACGATGAAGAGAGTGACATGATCAGCAATTCTGAGGTGGATCAGATGAGTTCCCTCCTGGATTACAAGGTGAGTAATTGGGCTGTGTCAGGCCCTGCAGGATCGTCCCCAGGGATTCAGGGAGGGATTCAGCAAAGGCTCTGCTCTTACCCCTGTGTGCACATCACGCCCCAGTCCCCTCTCATCCCACCTCCAGCCACACTGTCCCTGTTTCAGGCCAGCCCCATTCCTGCAGAGCACTTCCTTTCCCTTTCCCTTTCCCTTTCCCTTTCCCTTTCCCTTTCCCTTTCCCTTTCCCTTCCCCTCCTTTCCTGCATCTCCTGCCACGTGTCCCAAACCAGTTCAGAGAACCTCCAAAGCACAACCTCCTCTTCGTGGGACAGCTGTTCCTTGGAATGCTGCAGCACACTTCTCCTGCAGCAGGGAAGGGGCACAACAGCTGGAATCCTCTAATAAAAGGGGGATGTGAGGAGAAGGCACTGCCCAGGCCGTGCCTGGAAGTGGGGGCTGTGGCAGGAGGGACAGGCAGGGTCCTGTTGCTGCTCTCCAGGGGCTGCCACAATCCCATGTTTTATTGAGCTTGGCTTTCCCTGTGGAGCTGATTTTTCCCCTTGGAAACCAGGCCTGTTCTGCCACCACCAGTCAATTACCAAAATAATAAACAGCTCCAGTTGTCAGAACCCAAACTGCTCCTTCAAGCAGCGTTTTCTGGGCAGGAAGGAACGTGGAGAGGGACTGACCTTTTCTTAATGTCACCTGTCACTGCAGAGAGAGGCTTGTTGTGACAGTGCCTTGCAGGTCTGGGCTCCTTGTTTGGCATCACTGATTAATCCATGACTTTGCTGCCTAAATCTGAATTCTTCCTTGGCTGGGCAGCACCCAGTGCTAAACTGCTGAGTTCCCATCTGAAGGAAACTCAGCTCATCTTTTAATGAAAGCCTCAAAATCACAGCCCTAATATTCCCTTGTCGTTCCCAGAGCTGCTCTCACCTGAAGCAGGGTGGTGAGCAGTGTTTTCACTGAAAAAAGTGGGAATTTTCTGGGGGAAAAACCCACCAAACCTTCAGTGCATCACATAATCTCACCTTTTCACATCCCCTGAAGGTGAATTGCAGGCAGTCTAACAAGAGTAAGCAGAAATTCCCTGGTGTGTCCCGTGGAGGATGCACAGTTGGTGCTGTTGAGCAGAGCCCTTTCAGTGACTTTGATCTTGTAACCTGAATAAACAGTTTGATTTTAATGATCCTTGCAAAGGTAAATAAGCACAGAAAATGACTTTTAGCTCTACACTGGTCACTGGGGTGAGCACTTTGCTCTTGCCTGCCAATCAGGTGGTAAGTTTGAAGGAGATATTTGAAATAAAGACAAACACTCAACGAGTTTGAGTTTTTAATGAAGTGATTTGCAAGTAGAGGTTGGAAAAATGTCCTTTCAACCCCAACATGCACATTATTGACATATCTCCATTTTGTAATATTTTACATGTAGTCCCAAGCCCCAGAAATAACTCTGTGGAGGTTGGACTGAGATGATTTTAAGGTCCTTTCCAACCCAACCCATTGTGGCATCCTGTGATGTCCCTGTTTATTCTGTGACCCTGGGGACCCTGAGGAGGTTGGTGGGCTGGCACTTGATGGTCCCTGTCAGAGCCAGCTGCCCTGGACATGCTGGAGTTTAATTTGGGGAGTTAATAAATTCCCCCTGCTCTTTGTGTCAAGCCTCTTGCTGTTATAATGGAATTTATTTGTCTCTCCTCCCAGTCCCTTTGCCTTTTCAAGATCACCTCTAGGAAGAGACCTGGCCTTTGGCTTTCATTTTCACTGCAAACATTCAGTTTTAAGCCAGGTGTGTTTAGGTGCCATTCCAAAGCTCAGTGGTGGTCATTCCTGTGCTTGGTCCTGGCCAGGCTGGAGGCATTTACCAGTGGAGGTGGCACCTGGGGACAGAGGTGGCCTTGGCAGGGCTGGGGGGGGGCACACTTGAAGCTCTCAGAGGGCTTTTCCAAGCAGAGGCACCCCTGGGGATTTGCTGAGCTGCCTGTGATGCCCCCAGAATGAAGAGGTCAGATTCATGGAGAGCCAGCTGGAGAGCCACAAGCAGAAGTACTTCGAGCTGCAGACCTTCACCAGGAGCCTCATCCTGGCCATCAAAGCTGATGACAAAGAGCAGCAGCAGGTGGGCCTGGGGGGTGGTCAGGGGCAGGAGGTGGGGGTGGCACTGCCAGCAGGTGGGTGGCACTGACATCAGATATGTGGCACTAAGATCTGAAGGTATTTGTCACTAACATCAGGTGGTTGGCAATAATACCAGGTGTGTGGCACTGCCAGCAGGTGGTTGGCACTAATATCTGAAGGTGTTTGTTACTAACATCAGGTGTTTGCCATAAATATCAAGTGTTTCTCACTAACATCAGGTGTGTGGCACTAATATCAGGAGATGTTTGTCCCTAATATGTGAAGGTGTCATTAATATCGGGTGATGTTTGTCAATAATATGAGAAGGTGTCATTAATATCAGGTGTTTATAACTAATATCAGGAGATGTTTGTCACTAATACCAGAAGGTGTGTGCCATTAGTATCAGGTGTTTGTCACTAATATCAGGAGATGTTTGTCATGTGTTGTTCTGTCACTGCCTTGGGTTTATTCCAGAGCCCAGTGCAGTTTTTCACTCTTTGTCTAAAAGACATGTGAGTTCTGACATGGAAAGCACACCTAATCCTGTCTTGCCCTGGGTTTTTCCCTTCCAGGCCCTGCTTTCAGACTTACCTCCTGACCTGGAAGAACTGGATTTCAACCACACCTCCCCTGAGCCTGATGATACCTCATTCAGTTTGTCCTCTCTGTCAGAGAAGAACACCTCAGACAGTTTGTGATCCGTTCCTCTCACCCACCAGCCCCCCGTGGCATGGGCAGCTTTCAGGACAAGGGCATTTTGCTCTCCAGGGTTTCCTCAGCCCCCAAAAACAGGTGCAAGGGGAAGGAGCCTGTGGTGCAGGATGGCTGGGGCACATCCAGCTGCACTTGGCACTGGCAGGGAACTGGGAGTGGTGGTTTGGGGCCGTGGAAGATCTGGGGGAGGGAAGGTTTCACTTGTAGCAGTTTGGCCTTGGTCAGGGTAACTCCTGACTCCAGAATTACTCTGGCTCTGTAGCAAAGTCTTTTTGAGCAGGGATCCAAGAGTGGAAAACAAATCCTTCAACCTCGTGTGCTCACCAGGCCTGTTTATTATATTTTTCCCCATTTTTACTCAGGTAGGTGGACTAAAAATTGGGGATCCAAATAAAATAACGGGCTTTCTGTGAGTTGTGCTTGAACCCTTTGGAAAACCTGACATTAAACTAAAGTGTTTTTTGTTCTCTGACTTGAGATTGTGGAATCTTCCATTTTCTGACCAAAATAGCTGAAAAAAGCCTTGAAAGACTAACTGAGAAAATTGAATTATCATCAATAAATTATTAATGTGAAGAAGCAGTGATAAGTGTTGGGAGAAACGAGGTGGAGATGGGAGTCTGATCCCTGCAGGGCTTGACTTCCTGACACAGTAGCAATGGGATTAGATGTTTACACTCTCTAGGGTTTGATGATTGTAGCCACAGTTTGGATTTGTCAAAGCCTGAGTGCTAAAGTTCTGCTGAGTACTTTAAGGATTGCTTGTCTATTTTTCCACAGACTTTGCTGTATTTTTAGCAAGGCAGGCAGAATTCCAGAGCTGTCATTGCATCCTGCAAGGTTTCCCAGGGTCTGGACCTGAGTTTGGCAGCTGTGGCTTTGAGCAGCTCTCCCTGATGGCACTGCCACTGCCAGGCTGTGAACTGGAGTGCAGGGAGGGCCTGCAGGAATTCCTTCATCCCAAGGGCTGGTGGCATCCCCTCCCTCTCTCCTCAGGTGGGGTGGAGGTGCCTGTCCAGGTGGATTTAGGAGGCTGTTTGTGTTCAGGAAAGGGCTGGGGTGGCCTTGAGTGCTCTGGTTTGGTTCCCGAGGTGGTGGCCAAAGGTTGGGCTCTGTGGAGATCTTCTCCTCCAGGATGATCCTGCCCATGGGACTGATGCTCTAACTGGAATCTCAATACCCCCCAGCAAGTATTTTTCACACAGTCAGGTAAAAAAACTGATCTTTGCATTTTATACCAAATAATAATTGCCTCTGGGGAATCCTTATTCATCCAGGACAGCAGGTAATCCCCTTCATTTCAGTGGGAGCTCCAAGGTGTAGCTCAGAGAATCCAGAGTGTTGGGGAAACAACTCCTTCTTTGCCCCTAATACTGGGATTAACTCAGATTTTAGGGTTTTCTCAGCCTGAGCTGTTCCTGCCTGATCCCTTGGACAGCTCTCTGTGTTTGGGGTCAGCAGTGAGCTCTGTTCTTTCAGGTTCTGTGTGTCTCTCTTGGCCCTGGGCAGGAGCAGCTTTCAGCAACACTGGTAAATACCAGCTGCACGAGGGGCAGGGCACTTGGAAAAGGGGTTTTAATGCCCAAGCTCCTCGGCTGTGAGCACTGTGTGATTCTGTGAGTTCCAGCAGACCTCTGGCCATCTGCTCTGCCCAGTGTGCCCAGAATTCCAACCTGCTGGGCCTGTGTGTGAGTGAGGGCATTAAAACTGGGAGAGTGGGACCCCAGGATCTGGGGGGTCTGTGCCACCCTTGTAGCCTCACCCCCAGGAGGGGCAGTGGAAGTGCCTCCCAGTGCAGAAGGAAGGGTTGGGAGCAGAGATCCCAGTGCCGTCCTTCCCATGGAAGACAACTCAGCTGGAGTTCTGCTTGCTCTGGAAGCCTCATGTGCAGAGGGTTTTCTGTCCTGGGCTGGCAGTGGTTTCTGCTGCTGTCCTTTCCAGGCAGGACATCAGTGCCACTGACAGCCTCTTGTTTGCTGGGTGCTGGTGCTGGGATTTGGCACTGGTTGGGCCCTGTTTTCCTGCAGCTTCAACTGCAATTCCCTTGACAAAAGGCAGGATACTCTTTTTTCATGGTCCATTAAGTCATCCACCTCTCTGCAAGAAAAACTCCCCTTGATTTTGATGATTCATGTTTTGCTGTCTTGTTTCTGTTTCATCTCCATACAAAAGAAGTTGTGAATGAACTCCTGGATACAAACAGTTGTGTCAGTCCCTGTGCTCCAGGCAGCTGGAATCCTCTGGGATATGCAGCTGGAAGGAGCTGCAGTCCAGGCCCCCCATCCCTGCGGGAATGCTGCTCCTTGGGCCCTTCTCCTGCAGGATACACCACCCAGGCCAGCGAGGCCGTGGTGCCCCCACAGCCTGGGACAGCTGCCAGAGCACAGGGGGGTCAGGAGGGAGCACAGATCCCATCCCTGAGAGCAGGAGGGAGCACAGATCCCATCCCTGAGAGCAGGAGGGAGCACAGATCCCATCCTTGGGAACAGGAGGGAGCACAGATCCCATCCTTGGGAACAGGAGGGAGCACAGATCCCATCCCTGAGAGCAGGAGAGAGCACAGATCCCATCCTTGGGAACAGGGTGCTGTGGAGGAAGGTGCTGTAGAGCTCTGGGGCTGGGGGTTCAGTGTCACTGCATATCCCAGATTTCCAATGGCACTTAAATTGCCATTATTGGCATTTCAGTGCTGCTGGAAGCTGTGGGGGTGGCTCTGTGGACCCTGGCCTGGCAGCTTTTGGGTTCTGGTGGTTTCCCCACCTGTAGGATGATAAGGAGAGCCTATGGTAAGGGCTGGTTCATCATTCCATAGACTTTCCAGAGCAACTGAAGCCAATACTGGGCTTTTTGGGGTGACAGAAATCAGCCCCCTTTCTTTTTTAGTGATCTAACTGATCTGAATAAGCAGTGCAGCAGAGAGGCCACGTGGTGGTGGTTTTGTCCCCTTGTGCAATCTCGTCTCTCCATGAGCAGTGGCTTCCCTGGTCATCCCTGCTGCATCCATGGGACAGCAGTGATGTCTGTCTGAGGAGCCCCAGGTGGGCAGAGGTGGCTCAGAGAGACCCTTCAGCAGGACCAACCTGGGCCCTCCTGGGGGAGCAGAGTCTTTGCTCATGGCCAGACGCCATCCCCTGGAGCTCCTCTGCTGTCCCTGCTGCTGGCACATCTGCCAGGATGGGGGACAGGACATGACAGGTCATTTGGGGGCAAATTTAAGGTCTCCCAGCAGGTCCATACAGGTGTCAGTTCTCTGCAGTGTTGGTCCTCGAGGCACCTCGGCACTTTAACCTTTCCAAGGATGTCTTTTCACTAAGGCAATAAGAAGTGTGAGATAAGAAACAGATTGTGGGCTTTGCAGCCTCTGGGTGAGGGAAGGAGTGCTCTGGTTCTGTCTCCTGGAATTGGGCAGCAGCTCTGCTGAGCCTGTTCCAGACAGGTGAGAGGAGCAGATCCACAGCACCATCCTGACTGGGACATGGCAACTGCTGCTGCAAAGGGGACCCCTCTCCCCTTTGGCACCTGCTGTGTTCCTGACCTTAGGAACGAACTGCACAGCACTGACCTCCCCTCAGGGCTCCAGTCTTGGGGTCCTGGCAGTGTCAGGAAGGACAAGAATGTGTCAGGAAGGGCAATAATGTGCATTAAGGGAGTAGCACAGCAGACCTGAAGCAGGAGGAACCCGCAGGGCAGCAGAGCCCCACGGGCTGCTCGAGGGACTGGCACCCTCTGAGTGCCACTGCCAGGGCCACGTTCTGCCTTCTGTGCCCCAAAGCATCACGAGTGAGCGAGTTGTTGGTTGGGAGATGCTTGAGCAGATGCAGGGGCTGGTCAGTGAGAAAACTCCAGCTGGTTTGTGGGGGTTGATTTCTCTACTCAAGTAAATTTTAACCCATTGGCCAAAGGGAGAATCTTAGAGGTTAGGAGGAAAAAAAAACAACAAAAAAAAGGATAAGCAGTGCTACAAAATAACGTTTCCCATGGCAGAGAAGGGTTTTAGTCTGAATATTTATTTCTCTGAAAAGCAGAACTGCTTTGGTCAGAAGGCAGCAAAGACAGGGCAGAACCTGGGCCTGGAGTGGTTCTGTCCCGACAAATGAGCACATCCTCTTGGAGAAAAGAGGAGCTTCAGAATGTTCCTGTCAGGAAAACAGGGCAGTGCTTTGGTTCTGGGAACATTTCCCTGGGTTACTGCAGGAATTCAGTAATTCTTTTCCAGCTCTGTATTACATTTTACACACACACTACCTCTGAAATGTGGCACCACCTTTAACCTCCCCCCGCCCCGAAAATGTGAACTGCAGCTTTTCTTTAACCTTTTCTAGGCAATAAATGATTTCCAACGTGCATCCTTCAGCTCTGTGCTTGCTTTTAGTTGGGTGTGAGACATTCACAGGGTTCGTTTTAGTGCTGTTTGTCTGTCTTTGTCTTGGACACAACCTGTGGGCAAGGAAATCATGAAGGGGGATAGCAGGGAGAAAGATGAGCAGGGGTTGAGCTCTCAGTGGAAAGGAACCAGCGGCAGCCTGAGCTTAAATGTACTTTTAGACCATGTTTGTGGTCAAGTTTCATCCTAAAAGCCCCTTTAATTTCCCCCCCTCACTTCTCTCCCCCTGAAACAGAGGGGAGGGATGGCAGGATGGACAGGAGTGGAGGGAATGAGGCACCAGGAGGCAGAAAGGAGAGGTGTGGGGCAGGAAAATGCCAATAAACTGCACAGTTTGACCCCGAGGAAGACAAAAAGCTTGTGCTACTTTAGCTGCAGGTTTGGGGAGTGACAGCTCAGAAAGTCCTTGGCAGATCCACTGAGCTGTGTTGGGGTGGGATTGGCTTCTCCAAGGGAATGGTGTCATTTGCAGGGTTCTTTCTGGAATTGCTGGTTGTGGAGACACTGATGCAGATTTCTGGTGTGCACAGAAATACTGAACTTGGTCCATCTGCAAAGGTATTTTAACTTGAAATAGCAATGTAGTTCTTCAGAAATATATTTGATTTGCTCTTATTTTTATGTCTTTCTATGTATAGATTGCAGAGTTCTGAAAATGAGTCAAATACATCCATGAAAATGTGGTTTATTGTTTGTCTTCTTCAAAAGGGTAACTTCTAGGCTTGGAAATTTATGAAAATACCCATATTATTGATATTTCTAAGTGATCTTGGCAAATAAACAAACTGCTGTATTTATGAAGGGATAATGAATCTTCTGCCATGATAATTCCTGCTTTATTTTCACTCTAGGTATCAGTTTGATTTTAAAAGAAATATTCTGAAAGTTTAAATACTATTGTAAAACTTGGATGTTTTCCTTAGCCTACAAAAAAAATAATTGAGGATTTCAAAACTTTTTATCATTACTTTCTGAGTCAATTCTTCAAGCTGTGTGTATTCTTGAGTTTCTCTGTGAAAATCACTATTTATATTGCATTTTTATTATTTGTATCAGTATGTGTAGCAAAGAAACTACTACAAACCTTCAACTGAAGTACCTCCACTGTGTCCAGGACAGCAACCCTGGGTGTCTGAGCGAAGGATGCCCAGAGAAGCTCTGGGTGTTTGTTTGCTTTGGGTTCTGTGTAAATAAGGGTATTTATAATCTTGGGTGAACAGAGTCCCCACGAGAAATGATTCTTTCCTGCTTCAGGAGCCTGCTCAGCTATTTTTATACCAAGCCTTGGTCTTCGCCTTAATTTTCTTTGTGAAAAGTTGTGCCATAGATACTTTAACTTATCCACAGAGTTTGCTTTGACCTCTCTTTAGTTCATTATTCTTCCCTCCAGTTACTCTCATTTGTTCTCTCCTCCAAATGCATCTCGAGGTTGGTTTGCTTTCTTAATTTGGTTTTTTCCTTCAAGTTTTGGAGGATCCTTTCATCTGCATGCTTTGGTAGGTGGAGCTTTTCCTCTGTAGTTTATTGGTTATAGTTTAGAGGAGCCTTTTATTGAACAAAAGCCTGAAGTGATGCTTGTACAAATGTATTTGGGGTGGCCCAACCGGTCAGAGAAAAGGGCTATTTAGTGGTGGGAAATTTGTCTACCAGACTCAAGGCTATTTTTCTACGTCTGTCAAGTTTGGGACTATGGAGAAATGAAATAAAGGTGAACTAACTCCTTTTCCTACATGAACTCCTCGTTCCTGTGGCTTTTGTGGACGTGTCCAGGTCTGTTCAGAGCAGCAGCGATGAGATCCCGCCGGCGCTTGGGGCCCTCCCCTTTCCCTCTGTCCTGTCCACCACAGAAATGAACCTGCTCCTTCTTGGAGGGGCTTTTTAGGATTGTAACCAGAGTTCTGTGCTGCTCTCAGAGCCCTCTGCCCTGGGCACACCGAGCTGGGCTCCCTTCCCACGGGAGGCATTTGTGTCTGGTGCAGCCACTGCACCCCGGGCAGCACTGACAGCTCAGGTGAACCATCAGCTGAGGGTCTGCCCTTAGGGGGTTAAGGTGTTTTAAGGCTAAGGGGGGGGGGGCTCTCTGTAGTGGTAGGATGTTCCTCCTCACTGCTCTGCAAATTTCCAGGGCTCAGTCCCACACCCTGTGCCCTCAGCCACAATCCATCGGCTTTGGTACCTGGGTGGAGCCTGAGACAAATTGGTGCTGGTGGCTCTCGGCACTTGGAGCCACTTTGGTGCTCCCAGCGTGGCACCAGGGCTCAGGGATGGCATTTGGGGTGGGAGAGAGCTGCAAGGGGAGCAGGGGGGTGTGGGATGTGCTGGGCACGGGTCCCCGGGGAGCTCCAACCTGTCCCCGCTGGCCCGGGATGGCACAGGGCAGTGTGGCCGCATCCTCGGGATGGGCACCGCTGGTGCTGCCCCTGCACCCACCTGAGATCACCCCGAACCCCCAGCACGGACAGCGATCCCCCCAGTCTGGCCCTAAGGAGTCACCACCCGTCAGTAATGTTGGTGTGACCCGAGCGGGGATGTTCGGGGAGAGCCCTCCCCGAGCGGGGCCGTGGCTGCAGCTCCGTTGCCACCTGGTGGTAAAAAAACAATCCAGGAATTGGGGAAAAACGCCTTAAAATGTCTCCAGACTGCCTGTTTCGGAATGAGCAACTGCATGGAAAACAAATCTAATGCTGAAATAAAGGTGGGGTTTAGTCGGGAGGAGACCGGCTGTGCAGCCGTGAGATGGGAGGGTGTTCCAGGTGGGGCTCCTCGCGGGGATTTGGGGTTGGGGCACCAAAGCTGCTCCTGGAGATGAGGGGACAAGCAGGGCCAGCTGGGGTGGCCACTCCAGGGAAAGGGCCATGGAGGGGGAAAAGCAAGGGGAGGAACTGTTTTCTGGTTATTTACTCGTCCATATTAATTTAGCTGGGAAGGGCAGGAAACTTGAACATTTTCAGACTTTATCTACTATATTATCCTACCTTTTGGTTATTTCTCACTGGAAATCTGCAATAATCTTGGAGTATGTGGAATGTTTCACTAGAAAAAGCTCATTTTGACTTTTTTTGAAAGACAAATTCTCACCAGCTTCAATCTTCCTTTGACAGTGTCCTCCTCTCTCCTGTGAAATCTCCAATTAGTGCCCCATGACCTCTCCCTTCCAAAGGTTCTGGGCACGGGGACCCCACGTGGTGGTGGGGAGAGGAAGAACCCTGTAGGGTCGGGGTTGGGTTTCCAGCTGCTCCCGGGACTCTCCTGGCAGGGACAGAGTGGGGACCAAGGCAGGGAAGGCTCGGGGAAATGGAATATTGGCAGATTAATGAAAGGAAGTAGGAAGGGTGAGCAGGGAGGTGAGAGCAGATCCAGGGAGGGGGGCCAGGAACAAAACCCACTTGGAACAGAGGGGGATTTGTTCCAGGAGAGCAGCAGCCACAGCAGGAGGGCCCACTTTGGGAAGGCCAAGCCCTGGGAATGGCCAGGGTAGCAGACACTCACTTGATGAGGACCAAGGGTTAATTAGCGTGGGGTTCGCGCTCTGCTCACACCTCTCAACAGCTGCAAACCCATTGCAACCCAAACCCCTCAGACCTCCACTCCAATAATAGTAAGTAAGTGCCTCACTGTGATCAGAACTATAAACAGATTTCATGAGTCCTGCCAGAAATTTAATATTGAATTATTTCTTTATGCCCACATGTCTTTCCTGGTTTGCTTAATTCTGCCAAATATTTAGCTCAGCCATCTCTGCTCTCAGCAACCCACACTCTCCTGGCTACCTCAGCCCATTTCTGCACTGTTATTTAGAATTTCAGGGCTGTCAGAGCCTGCCCAAAGCTGGTCTGAGGAGTGAAACAGCTGAAGGTGTCCGGCTCTGGTCTGTGGGTCGGGTTCCTCACTCCATGTGACACCTGGCCAGCCAAGCAGAGGGTTTGACCCAACCCCAGTACAGCTGGCACAGACTCCCTGATTTAGCTCATTTTAGGGAAGAATTCCCTGTGCCCTGCAGAGCTCAGGGCCATGGGAAGAGGATGGGCACATCTTTGCATGTTCTACGACCACACTTCAGAAACACTTGATTTCCTGAGTTTCCTTTCTTTCAAACATTCATTTATCCATTTTTTTTTTCACCTAAACCCCTGAGTTCTTGGCTGAGAATGCCCTTTATTGCTGCCATCAGGGGCTGGGAGGTGTGTGCCCTCATTCCTCACCAAGAACCAGGACACACATGGTGATTTCTGCCTGAATGACAGGTAGAAAATACCAAGAAAAGAGGCCTTGCTCAGAATCCAGCCCAGAAACAGCTGATTTTGTGCAACCACTCACACTGTGTCTTGTGTTTCAGTTGTTGCTCCCCCTTCCAAACCAACTTGCAGCTGAAGAAGCCAAGATGACACATCAATCCAGGCACTGCCTGCTCCGTGTCCCCATGTGTCCTTCCATGTTCCTGCTGTGCTTCAGGGACAGGGACAGGGATTGGGATGGGGACAGGGACTGGGATAGGGAAAGGGGTGAAGACAGGGAAGAGGACAGGGATAGCGACAGGGATGGGGACAGAGACAGGGATTGGGATGGGGACAGGGATGGGGACAGGATGGGGACAGGGACTGGGACAGGGACAGGGATGGGGCTGGGGACAGGGACTGTGATGGGGACAGGGATGGGGACAGGACAGGGACAGGGATTGGGATGGGGACGAGGACAGGGCTGGGGACAGGGACAGGGATTGGGATGGGGACGAGGACAGGGCTGGGGACAGGGACAGGGCTGGGTGGCATCAGTGGCTGCTCACTGCTCCCACGCTGCAGGGATGTGTTGATTCACTCTGTAATTGATTTGGGCAACTCGAGGCAATCGGTTTCCAAGACACCACATCCTCCAGACATTTAAACCATTACTCTGGCAGTGTATTATATTTAAATGTTGATGGATAAGGGGGGTGTGTATATATATGTATGTATACACAGATGGGGCTCTGGGGGAGCTGGTGAGGGGTGGCCAGGTAGGGCAGTGTGTGGGGCTGGGGCAGTGGGAGCCCCTTTGAAATCCCCCAACAGTTCCCCAGCTCAGCCTCAGAGGGGGCTTCAGTGCAGCTCCAGTGAACAGCCCAGCCAGGGGGTATTAAAGAGCGATTTGGGGTTTTCCTTCACCACCTGGGCTGGTGGTGGGGCCCAGCCAGGGCAGGGGCATTTGGTTTGCTGTTCCTGCCATTCCTCCCATGCTGGGATTGTCTCTCTTGGGGTTTTCTGCCTTCCAGTGGTGAGCGTGGGCTTCCTGGACAGAGGAAGTTGCAGGTTTCCACAGAAGGGAGAGGAAACTGCTGTGATCCCCTCTGGCTTTCCAACAGCAACAAAAGTGTAAATATTTGTTGAACTGGTTGAATGTTATGAGACCTGGATCTGCACACACATCTTGTGAGCTTGGTTTGCAAAGCATGGAAAGAAAACTCGTGTCCATAGAGGAGGAAGGGACAGCCTGGAGGAAGGAGAGGCAGGGACATCCTTGGAGAGGCATGGGGACAGGGACACACAGCTCACCCCATCTCAGACTGGCTCTGCTGGTGAAATGCTGAGCAGGAAGTGCCCAAAGAGCCAGAATTTCACGTAATAGTTGGACTTGATGATCCTTTTGGTGCCTTCCAACTCAGAATATCCTGTGATTCTGAATTCCCAAATTCCCTGCTTTGGGCTTTAGAGTAAGAGGAACACTCACCTAAATCCTGAGGCCTGGCATGAGCTAAACTTGGGTACTGCTTTTTTCTGAGGCCAAGACAAGGTGTAAAATATGTTAAGAGTGGAGATGAAACAAAGGCTTGGATTTGTGTCCTCCCAGGTCTGTCACCATCATGGTTTGGGTCTGAAGTGGGGATCCAAGATCACACAGGTGGGGATCAGTCACAGAATGGCCTCACTGATCTCAGAGGTCTTTTCCAGCCTAAATGGTTCTTCTCATCCATCCTTTGTGGGTAGGGAGCATCAGGAGACCACAGAGGTTGAGGGAACAGGACCACAGGAGCTTGGAACTGCAGGAAATAAAGATTAAGAGACAAAGGTTAACATGAGAGAGAAAAGTAAACTGGGAAAACACAGACAAGGCTGTGAGACCAGGTGCCATTAATTGATCTTTGATGGGCCCATCATTTTAACTGTAGCTGTTCATACAGATAGGCCCATCTCTGAGTGAAAACATCTTCACCCCAGCAAGCTAAATAACCAGTATTAATAGCTGGATGTTAAAATGCCTATAAAAACATAAAATACCTTATACCTGCCTTATTACAATGCATTCAGCAATGAGGACTTTGTCACACCAAAAGAAATCCCTTCCTTGTGTTGCTGCAAGCTGCATGATTGTGCTTAATCACCCATTGTTTGGTGATTCAGAATTGAGAAGGGAGTTTTAATTGAAATTTTCCCGAGTTCTCAGAGCTCCTTTTCCTTAGGAGGGCAGCCCTGGAAGGCAATTGTGGCGCTCCCAGACACTGTCCCCAGACAGGTCCAGGCTGCAGAGCTGCTGCCCAGCCACACTCTGCCTCCAGCCCTCGCTGCTGATCTCACTGACAATTTTAGATCTCCTTCAACAAGGCTCCCTTCTTTCTTTGAGTGGATTTGAACTTCAGCCCTTTATCATCTGCCTCTGTTTTTATGTGCCTTTATCCATACTTGAAAATTTTCGAATTAATATCTCCATGTGAATATTGCAAGTATTTTAATTCTGACTATCTCTTTCAATGGCTCCTGTAATTACAAGGCATGTCATTCATTTGAGATTTAAATCTGCTTCCTTCCCACACAAACCCAGCATTATTGGTTTTTTCCTTGAGATTACTGTTAGCATATTTTAAAAGTGAGGCTTATTACTTTTATTATATTAAAAAGGCAGGTCCTCCTCATTTAAGAGTCCTGCCAGGTGCTTTTTGCTGGCCTTCCAGAGGTGGTACTACACTGTATTGGTTGCAGGAAAAAAATCTCAGAGGCTCCTCCTCTTTTTGTGCTCAGAATTACCCGTTTTAAAGTTGCTTAAACACACCACGACCTGGTGAAATGCTGTAGGAGTTACACCAGGCTGGGGATGACCTTCCAGGGTGTTTGAGGGGGCCCCACCAGGATTGTTGTTGCTGTTTGCAGATTATTTCTTGTTTACCCCGTGGCTCTGCTGCCGTGCTGCTTTGTGGGGAACAGCCTTTCTTTACAAGTCTGACCTCATTCTAGGAGATGTTTCCTCCTTGAGTGCTCCTTTCTCACCGAAGCCAATACACAACATCTACTAAAAATCCTCCCATTAATGGCAGTGAGAATCTGCTTCTCAGATGGCTTGGACTGTGTTTTTGCCTCATCATTGAGGAGTCTGTTGGTCTATCAATTTTTACCACTTTCAGCTGCTGTGCCACGGCTCCTGATCAATGCCTGCGACAGCTCATCACTAAAAGGAGAAGCAGCTCTTTTGGTGTCAAAAGCAACTTGTTGAAGACCCTTCATAATTCCTTGTCCCTATAGATTTGGGCAAAGCAGAAAATATGACAAAGAAGTGGGAAGGGTTGAGGCCTGTCCTTTGAAGGCTTAGCATTCAGTTGCGCTGTGGTCGCCGTGGTATATTAAGAAGAAGCAAGAAAATGCAATGAACTGCAAAGCATTTTGTGCCATGTTGCTGGATGAAGGACAGTGGTCAAGGGTCAGTTCCCACCGTGGTTGCTGCCTCAGGGCTGTCCTGGAGCAGCACAGTGGGACTGGCATGGGCAGTGCTGGTGGTGCTGTGAATGGGGCAGCTCTGGAGGGCCAGGCATGGAACCTGCAGGGCATGGACAAACAGGGTCAGTGAGGCTGGAGGAGAGCTCTGAGATCAGTCCACCCTGTGACTGATCCCCACCTTGGCACCCAGCCCACAGCTGGGGCACCTCCAGGGCTGGGCACTCCAAATCTCCCTGGGCAGCCCCTTCCAGTGCCTGCCCACCCTTTCCAGGCAGGAATTCCTCCTGCTGTCCCCCCTGCCGCGTCCCAGCCTGTTCCCGTTCCCTCTGCTCCTGTCCCTGTTCCTGGAGCAGAGCCCGACCCCCTCCGCCATCTCCCCCTTCCTGGCAGGGACTGGCAGAGCCAGAAGATCCCCCCTGACCCTCCTTTTCTCCAGGCTGAGCCCCCCCAGCTCCCTCAGCCCCTCCAGATGCTCCAGCCACTCCAGCCCCTTCCCAGCTCCCTTCACTTCCCTGCACACGCTGCAGCCCCTCACTGTCTCTCTGGCAGTGAAATAAGGAGCAGGCTGGAGTTCTGGAGTGTTGATATTCTGTATTTAACACATTTGTGCCACCCCAGCTGAGAGAAACCTGAGTTAGAGGTAACTTGCATCTTTCCTTAGCCTTTTCACCAAGCCAGAGTGTGACTCCAGAAGCTTCTCAGCCTGGCATCCAGCCTAGTAAAGACCTTCAAGTAAGTTCTAGTCACTTACCTGCTCATCTCCATTTAATACTGTTATTTGTCTAATTGTTTCTATTCTTGTATGTTTGCTATGTAAAAATGCAGTAAAGCCATTATGCAGGAAAAGAAGAGGAAAGTGGTTGAGATGATTATTCTGTTATCAGTCATGACTAAGATGAAGAGAGATATACTAGCAAGACATTGTTCCCAAAATAGATATCTTGCAAACAAGAAATGTCAGTCAAATGAGGTTTAAATTAAATTCCTGATAGCAATTACTTATAGAATTATTATGCTCCCATTGAAATTATTATGAATATTGTCACCATTTTTAATGGGAAAAGAAGTTGGGCTTCAGCTACTGCTTCTGAAATGTATTTCAGAGTGTCCTCAGTTGGTGTCCTGCTGAACCCAAAGTCACAGGGCTAGAGAGTGCATCCTTGGCTGAAGGGTGGCTTCAGACAGGGCAGTGGGAAGAAGGAGAAACTGGGAAATGGGCACTTCAGGAAGTATTGAATGGCCACAAACAATTGACCTCACTGGGAGGAGAACTGATGAAGTGAAGAAATGTGATGTGTGTTCCAAATAAAGAACTGATGAGTCAAGTTGTGCCCCAATTGGAACAGGAGCAAAGTCAACACAGTTTGAAAATAACCTTGATTCTCGTGGAGAAGACATAGCAGTGGAGTTACAGTGGCCCCCAGGAACCAGGAGAACAGCAGAGCCCTGGGAAGGACATGGACTTCTCTCCCTCCAAGAAATGGGACTTTTCAAGAACTCACCACTGTTACAGCAATTATCTGAAGACCTAAACTAATATTCCTGAAGTGGCATTCAGAGACCTCCTCTCTGTTCCAGGAAAGCAGCTATTACTCATGCACTCAATCCCTTTGTTACACAATATGGAGAAAACAATTTCTAAATACATAATTTTAAACCGGTATCTTTATTTTGCAAGACACAAACAGCTACTGCTGAATTATTTCTGACACATCCCAAGTCCCTATTTAATCTTCCAGGTTGAGGCATTTTTCTAAGCATGGCTCAGTAGGAAGTTAATTATAAACTTCCAAAATGGGAAGAATTTTCACCTGAGATGATTAGGATACTGGTTTGAGGCATGGTATGTGGGCTCCTGGCTAAAGTTAGGAACTGGCAGCATCTTTGGCTCTCTCTCATTTCAGAAGTAACACCTTCTGCTGTGACAAAAACTTCCCTGAAGATGGAGATCATGATGGTTTTGCATGCAACCAATCCCTTAAGTAAGTATTCCTCATTGTTGATACATTTGGATACAGGAACACCATGGTGGGTTATTCTGTTCTCTGAGGCAAAATTCACTGGGAATTCCAGTTGGATTTTTCAGGCTTGGTTTCAGCTTCAAGGACTAAACAGGTTTAAAGAAATATAATGAAAAGCAAGTTCTGGAAAAAGACAAAAGTCTGTGAGATTCAGTTTAAAAAAAAGGCTGAATTGCTTGTGGTGGATTGGCCATCTGTTGGTGTGTGCACACTGCTGCAGTGACTTATTTCAGCATTCCATTCCTCTCTCTGCCTGCATTTGGCTCTGCCAGCCTCAGGAGTGTCTGTGACAAACACACTTGGATATGTTTCCTTCAGCAGCTTTTGGAAAGAGCTGCATTACCAGAGCAATCCTTGTTGATGAGTCCTTGGAAGGAGGCTGGAAAGGCTGGGGCTTGGGGTTTTCACTGTGAGTCATTGCACAGAGGCTGGAGGGTTTCTGTGCTCTCTGCTGAGCTTTCCTAAGCTCAGACTCCAGAACTGCACACAGAGGCTGAGTGTCCATCCCCACAGTGGCACTCAGGGGTGTAGAACAAACTTCTCCCCTCAATCACTGCTGGTCTCCAGCCCTTGTGCAGGGCCTGGGATTTACTTTGAGTCCCTTGCCATTTCCCTAAGGCCTTTGATAGCTAATGACTGCTAATTGATTTCCTTTCTCTTCATAATTTGTGCACATTGTTGGTAGCTATTTGATATTTATTTCCAAATCACTACTGCAAATGTGCACAGAGGAGCATCAGTTTCCACACCCTTCATTTCCAAGTGACTAAACATCCCAGGAATCCTCATCCTGGGGAGTGGAGCAGAGTGGGCTGTGGAGTGGGATATCTACCACATGTAAAATCACAAACAATGTGGATAGAGGGTCATGCCTCTCCCTTATAATACAAGACAGGGAATACCACATGAAACTGAGCAGCAGGCACGGAGTGAGATAGTTTGGTAAGAGGTTTAGCTGTGGAATTTGTGAGATGTTATGGGTGCTGAAAATGTAGATATTCAAGAAGGCTTGGGCAAACTGATGGAAGAAATACCCAACAAGACTATTCAGTGTGAGGTACCACTCTTGGCTCATGGAACCTGAATTGCTGGAGGCTGAAAACAAGTCTAGAGAAGTACTCTTAGCTACTGCTTACCCTGTTTGTACCTTCTGTCTGGCATCTGCTTTCCTGGCCAGTGCTGGAGACAGGACACTGCAGCTTTAATCTGAGCTTTGCCTTTGATGATGTGGAACTTCTGAGGTGTGTCACTGGGCTGGTTCACAGCATTTGCTCAGTTTGAGGGGGAAACAGAAATTATAGACCATTTAATTCCAAAATGCATTTTGAAATGAAGAAGAACTAAAAGGTTTTAAGTGAAAAAAGTATGTATAAACACCAATAAATCCAGTAGGCACTTCATTCAGTGTGCCTATCTGCAGTTTTCATCCCCTACTGTCAAAGCAATGTGATCAGCAGAGATAAATTCATTTTATATTCCATATGGCTGAGATATTTCTTGAGCTCATTTTGGGCAAATGTGGCAAGATTTGCTGCTAAGTCTGTCCTGAGATTCCAAAATAGCCCAAAAGAAGAGTCTTTGCTTTGACGGTGAGAATGAAATAGTGGATCTTTCTCAAGGTGTTGATCTGGGAGCATCGTCTTCAATTGGTTTCCTTTTTTATCCATCAGTGAGCTTTCAAAACCTTGCTACAAAAGTATGAAAGATGGAGATGCAAAAATATAATAAAGCTGAGGCAGGGATTCAGAAGAGGCCTCTTCATTCGTGCTTGGTACATTCGGCACAACCATAATTGAGTGTGAAAATGATTCTTGGTGTTTCCTCTTGCCTTTGTAGTGTGGGGCAAAGTATACAATGAACAGTTTACCGATGTCAGACTGTCTAGATTTTAAACCACATTTCCGTGAATACACATGACTTTGGCTCTAGGTGAACATGTTAAGTATCAGAATACACAGCATGGAATATGGACTCATATTTAGACTAACACAGACTTGGTCATGATAGTGTTCCATAACTTCATCCAAACACATGCATCTGTTTGGTATTGTGATACTCCTTTCTAAATTGTGAGAATCCTGCTGTGGTATTTACCTGCTCAGGAGCAGAGAAGTTGACTCTGTGTGTAGAATCTCCACAGCTTAATGGCCACGAGTGTCACACAGACCTTGCTGTACACCGCTGGGAGAGCTGCATGAAGCAGCTCCTCCTCTGGAACAGTTCTGGAGTGGGCACAAGGATACAACTATACAGTTTTGTTGCATCAGGGCAGTTGTTTTTCCTCCTCACAGGAGAGCAAGTCCAGCTAACAGAGCGTGCTTTGTGCCCACGGCCCCTCCTCACACAATGGGGAAGAGTTGTGCTGCTCTGTGCTGTTAAATCCTATTGTACACAACATCAGAGGTGAAATGATGATGAACTGGAATAAACTGGCCCTGAGAAAATAACTGCATTCCCCCACCCCAGGCTCACAGTCAGGACTGGAGTTCACAGCCTGCCTTGAAATGCATTGCAAAAAGCCAAATTTGTACCTGTTCCCTTCCCAGGGTGTTAAAAACCAGAGCGAGGACAGAGTAAAACCAGAGTGAGAACAGCAGGGGCAGCTTCCTCAGACTTTGCTTTTGGTACAATTTCCTTCCTTGAGGTCCTGCTGAGCCAGGCACTATTCATATATTCCTCTGTTCCCACTGTTTTTCTGCTGGGCTTTCCAGGATGGAGCTGTGCTGTCCATGCTGGGGTTTGGATTCAATGTCACTAACTGGGGGAAAGAGGGGGACAAAAGACACTGACCTGATTAAAACATTCTTATTTCTTCTCTCATGAAACATTTCCTGAGTGAATGAGCACAAAGTTTGCAGGATTCTCCTGAAATAATCTTGTTTAGGATTGCTGCAGATTGACACAAAAGTGGGGTGAAAAAACACCCCTGTAAGGTGCCTCTCTGAGAAGCATCCTGCTAGGAATGACATGCAGGAAATGCACTGGGACTCTTTAATTCATAAATAATCTGTTGTTCATGTTTTCAAGGGTGTCACTGATACTTTCAGGGAATAAGTAAACTAAGTATGGATGTCGTCAGGCAGCTGTGGCCTTGAGGTCCATGAAAGGGGCAAGTGAGTGCTTGGGGTTCCTGTTACTGAACAAGCTGAATTTTGGCTGCAGATCCCATTTATTTTTATTTTATTATTATTATCATCATCATTATTTATTCCTTTCCTATTAGGCTTGGTACAAGACTATTCTCAGCAGCTTCCCCACATTACAGAATTAATTTTGAAGTGAATATATATTAAGAAACTAATTACTTTGAACCCTCCATCTAATAAAAGTACCTCAGAGGAAAAAGAGGTTGTCATGTCACGCTGCTCACACAGTGACCTGCTGAGGGATGTAATGGGCAGAACCTGCTGCACAGATGAAGGCACTGGAATGTCAAAAATATTCAGCTGCAAACTGCTCACCACACGAGATGTGACACCCTCAGCTGAGACCTGAGCACCACATGAGATGTGATATCCATACAGGCAGATTAGATGCTCTAGAAATAGGGACAAATAATATTCCAGTATATAATATTTAAATATTCATTTGAAACCTGAGACGTGAGGCTGTGGTCCTCCTAAATCAATCCACTGCTCCTCCCAGGAGTTCCACTGCTCCTCCTAGCAATGGCTTAATAATGTACTTTTGGTGCTTTATTTCTTTATAAAAGAGCATGTGGGGAGATCTTGCTAATTTTTACATTTCAGTGACATATTGTTGCCTTTTTTTTTAATGAATATCTTTGGCTTCTTTGGTTGTGAGACCTAGAGTAAAACAAATCCTGAATTTACTTTTTCTTATCCATTGTTATATCTCCATACAACATTATTTCCCTTTGCTAGCCTTTGACATGAATAACAATCCTAACTCCTTTGATTATTGCTTTTCCCTGAACTTCTCACATCCCTGGGGATGCAGAACACTTATTTACAGTCTGTTATTATCTGGAGCAATGCAAGTCAGATGCAGGGAAATGCCATCAGCCACGAGTTTTAGACTTGTTGAGCACTCCGAGAATTTTCAAAGTCACTTCTCACTTGATTTCCTTTATCTTTAAATTAAGATCTGCCTCATGGCCCTGCTGAGGTATGTACAGATTTAACCCCACTGAAAAGATCTGGCTCTTTGTGGATGCTCACCAGTAACACCAGCAGAGGCACTGGGCTATGATGTGTGTGCACCAGCAGCTCACCAAGTTGGGGTTTGTCCCTTCATCTCCTGTCACTTAATTGCTCTCAAAGCTCCACGTTCACACACTCCTACTGTAACAAAAATAAAGTGACCCAGCCTAAACACTTCTAATTTAAACCACCCATTCTCTGTCGACATTAAGTCCCGGTAACTTCGCTCCTCCATTTTCTCGCCTACTTTTTAATTTGCGAAGGATGAACGTTCCTGGTACACACTCCCAAAACATTTGTCTTCCATGGTTGAGTTCCAGACCTTTAAAAATAGGCTGGCAATGGAAATGCTGACATGCCAGCTGGCTGCTGCTGCAGGGACACATTGACAATAGGCACCTCCTCAGCAGCTCAGGGAACTGGGGAGCTTTGTGGGGCTGGTGGCATTTAATCACGGCCCAGAGCAGCACAGCACCTTACACTTGTCTGTACACTGGCTGGCTTCCGAGTCAAATAAAAGCAGCATGGGAAAGCCTTTTGGATGATGGGGTGCAGCAGCTTGTTCCCCAACTCCTGCTCATTTCATCAAAATTATCTGGCAATTAAGAACGGCCTGTCTTCCTTTTCCAGCTCTGTCTAAAGGGCAGGTCTTATTAATAACGCTACGCAGAGTGCTTAAATAAAACCCCAGTGCCATTGAGGCAGTTTTCCATCCTTGAAAATGTGTTTACTGACAGTATCATCTAGTGTTTTGCAGCTCCTACCATCAAACGGGTCTGGGGAGACCTTATTTTGTCACCCCCGGTGTTTTTCCTTCCCGGTCAGGTTGGGATCGCTGTTGTTTCTCCCTGGACACAATCCTGGAAACCACAGGTTCGGTGCCCGCAGTGCCGCCTCGGGCCGGGGCTCTCCCGCCGCCTGGCCCGGCACCTCCACATTTCGGAAAACAAAACTAAACTTTTATGGTGGTTTGTTTTCCTTCCCTTCAGTCAGTTCCCTGGGAGAGCCTCTCTGCCCTCCTCATCGAGGTCCTCCCAGTGCAGGAACGCCTCAGCCCCGTCCCCTCAGCCCCATCCTCTCAGTCCCATCCCCTCAGCCCTGTCCTCCCTCAGCCCCATTCCCTCTGCAATGCCCCCTCACCCCCTGTCCCCTCATC
>VXAU01005158.1:324054-387087 GCA_013399695.1 Formicarius rufipectus | reverse complement strand
GTCGTCGTCTCCCAGGTCCCCTCCCCGTGTCCCATGTGTCGCCCCCCGCACCGTGTTCCCCCCCGTGTCCCCGATGTCGCCGCCCCTGTGTTGCTCCCCGTGTCCCAAGTGTCGTCGTCCCCCGTGTTTCCCCCCCTGTGTCCCAAGTGTCGTCCCCCCATGCCGTCCCAGGTGTCGCCGCCCCCTCCCCCGTGTCCCAAGTGTCGTACTCCCATGCCCACCCCCGGGTCCCGGGTGTGTGTCCCCCGTATCCCAAGTGTCATACTCCCATGCCCCTCTTCGTGTCCCAGGTGTGTGTCGCCTTCCCCCCCGTGTCCCAGGTGTGTCCCCTCGCGTGGTCGCGGCCCCGCTGTGCCCGGTACTCGTGCGGGGTGCGGTGTCTGCGCGCCTGGTTGGGCTGTGGCTGCACAGGTCCCTTTGCCTCCCCCTTGGATAACTGTGCGTGGCTTGGTGTGCACAGAACGAGCCGGGAGTGCCCGGCCGAGGTTTGCGTGCCTAAACGCTGAGTAACAAACTAACTCTTCATTAATTATCACGCACAAAGCGAGTAGTGAGAGCCAGGAGAGCCTCATTGGGGTTGGGATGTTTAAACGTGGTTTAGAAACAGTTAAAAACTTCCGAGTTATTGCTTAGCACTCGAGGTGCTTCCATCAGCAAGCGCCAAGCGCTGTTGAAAAGGAAATAAAAGGTGAAGCTGCTGGTGTTGCAATGGTCTGTGTGTCTCAGCAGAACGGAGTGCTTGAGCATTAAAACTCTTGCACTGTGAAATCAGAGCGTGGGGTTGCGTATCAAGTATCATCAGGTATGACAAATAAAAGATTACACCGAGGTCTGTTAGACACACAAAAGATGTTATCTAAATAAGGCTGCTTAAAACTGGTTAGACTTGCTTTTTGTGATGCAGCAGACTTCTTTTGGAAAGGAAGGAGGTCTGTAGCAAATGCATGTCGAAGTACAAAATGTGCAAAACAGGTGTAAGTTAAGGTTTCATGAAGAGTGAGAGGATGTTCTCTAGAGAACCCTATTGAAATTTTGTGCTCTGATTAGAATTTATACGTATAAAGGGAAAAAAGCCCGAATTTCTTATTGTTTTTAGTATTTGGGGTTTTTTAGTTCCATTTCCAAGTCCTGTAATTACTGGACATGAACTTCTACACTATGGCTGCTGCATTGTATAATATTCTAACGATTTAATAATACTTGATGCAGTCCCTGCACCTTAGTATTAGGGAAATACTAGTTATGTTAGTGAAGCTGCAGGATTAGAAAGTCAGCAGAAGTATTAAGGCTTATTTATTCATCTTACAGTTTGTAAAAAGAGTATGTTGCAGTTGAGTTATGAAACTTGGTGAAAGCCTGAGAACTCTCTTGGTCCTGTTGATCAGTTGTTGTCATACAACACCTGTTGTTGCCATAACCCTTTCCATAAGTGCACCTCAGGGACCTGCTGTACTTTTCACTTACTGGATTTCTACATTCACGTGCTTTGGGGATTTAACAAGGTGTATTTTATGTTAAAATTAGTTTTGCTTTGGAGTTGCAGTTCAATTTTATAGAATTAACTGTAGCCCATGATCCTTACATGGGCAGTCTGAGAGATCTCTGGGACCTGGGTCTTGCTAGGGCTCCAGTCAGCAGTTACTGTGAAGTGAGTGTTTGCTTTGAAGATTATCTTGTGCTTCCTGGTGTCCATCAGCGATAGGAATTTAGGAGAAATGTGAGGAAGTTTTCTCTGAGGAGTCTGCTTGCTGACTGAATGCAGGATCAGTAGCAGTAAGTGCACTTCCAGTACTTCCAGCACTTGTGTTGACTTGAGTAACAACAGTTGGCAAGGGAAGGGTGTCATCTGGGAAGTAAGATACAAATTTTGATGCTTCCAAGTCACAATAACAACGGGAACTTTTGGAAGAAACTACTGAAATCTAGGATTGTGTTATTTTGCCCTTTTTTTGGGGGGGGATCTTAAAAGTGCTGAGGGTTTCAGGCTGTGCACTGTACTGTTCCTGTCCTTACTTCCAGTGACTGTCACTTGTGGTGCAGTTTTGTGAGTCTGGGAATTCCTTAAGGCCGGGTAGGAAGAGTCTCTGTCATGCTGTTTAAGCTTCAAATACCAGGGACTCCTTTCCTTTTGAACATTGGATTAATAAGTATTTTCATGGTAATAAAAATAGGTGTGAGAGCATTGATTCTAATCAGCTGTTGTAGATTACTAAAGTGTGATTACAGTCTACAAGAAACAGGAGAGTAAATGTTACCATTGTCCTGACCAAGCTGATCGAGGTGCAGAAATAGTTGGGATTGGGCAGAGTATGGGACCTTGGGAATTTCCTGCCTGCTGGACAGGGAGCATTGCATTTAACAGGAGCTGTGTGGTTGACGTCAGCCCATGCTGGGTGCAACACAGGAATATTGGGCATTGCACAAATGCAGCCTCACCCTCAAATAGTGACTTTTGCAAGAAATACTTCAGAAACTGATTGCTTAATTGCCTGACTGTGACAAGGAAGACAAGGCTGAAAGAACAAAGTGACTGCAGACTCAAGTGCTCTGCTGGACGACTGGGCTGTCCTGAAAGTTGGTGCCCTCCCCAAGGCATGAACTGTGCCAATTTAAATAAATACATCTTTGATTTTGGGCAGTGTTTGCAGTGTCTCCTCGGGAGCGTGTTGTGAGCCTGCTCTGTCAAAGGCCACTGAATTTTGTCAGTGTTGGGAGTTGCATAACTCCTTTGTGAGTAATTACTGGCAGTGACGTGGATGACTCAGCTACCTCGTTGTGTGCATCTCTGCAAACCTCCTCGGGCCGTGGTGTTACCTTAAGGAAAGAAAGTAAAAGTACTGCCCCTATTTTCAACTAAGTGCCCTCAGCCATTGCAACAATTTTACAAAGACTCTTGAGAACAAGTTGCCTTTGGAAGGAAAAAAAAGTGTGCACGTTAATGCTCTTAAAGGGGAAACAATGAGTGTCTTTATGCATTGAAAAGTGCTGCAATACAATAATAATGATTCTGGTTTGGAATACCACTTTTAAGGATACTTTTGGACATGTGCTCTGGTACTGTGGTCTCTAAAAGGAGCCAGAGGTCTGTTCCAGGTGGCTCAGATTCTTCCTGCAACATACCTTTGGACAGACTTCACAATCAATCCAAGGAATGGTGGGATTTGTTAACTCATAATATATAGAATTTTGATATTTATGTAGAAGTACTTCTTTACTACATTTAGAGTGAAATTTGAAATATGTTTTCATCAGGTTTAAATCTTAGCCTTTTCAGAATTACCTGCCATGAACAGGATTTTGAGGCTGGCTGCTTTGTGTCCCCTGACTCTGGAGTTACAATCATAAGGATCTCAAGTGCTTTACTCATTCAGTGATCCCTGTGCTTGGGGTCAGGTTTGTGTCTTGCCAGAGTTGCAGTTTGAGGCACACGTAATTCTCCCCTGATATCTGATAATGGGAAGGATCAAAATGTTCTCTTAAAATCAGTAATTACGTGTTGTTGAAGGTTTGGTGTCCTGTCTGAACATGTGATTTATTTGCCACAGGAAAGGAACTTCATAGCTTTTCCTAGTAATTGATTATGGGTTTCATTTTTTTCTTTGGTTATAAGGCAGATTATCGTTGTCTTGTGGTTGGTGTGTTAAAGAGTGTGTGAGAAAGTGTGCAAGTGTCATAGGAAGACCATGTGCCTTTCAGCTTCAGTTTTGTTCACATTGACTTTTAGATATTAAAAAAAAAAATCAAAGTAGAACCCCTGACCTGTTTCTTGGTGCACAGAACCCCCAAATTCCTCAAACCTTTCACAGGAATTACTCAGTAGGCCAGTGTGTTGCTAATTAAATTAATGAGTCAAAGTCTCTATAGATGTAATTAAGAATAAATGAGGAACAGATGTGGTTGTCCTAACAGGATTTTTGTTCAAAGGCTTTATTTTCAAAGTGTTTTTGAAATAATTTGGGTTTCCAATGTAAGTTTGCACTCAATTATTTTGAAATGAGTGTTTGAGGTGATACTTCTGTATGTGGGGAAGGAGACTGGTTGGTGCTGTGTCATTTGGGAGAACTGAGGTGCAGGTCTGGTGCCACTGCAATAACTTCCCAGGTGGAAGGAGGAACCTGGTGATCCTTGGGTAGAATTTTACCTGCTTGAAACCAACCGGGACTGCATGTGAATGGTGCTGAGTACTGCTTTCCACTTCTAGTCATAGTGTGATGATAAGGGTTTCAGTTCTGTTTTTTTAGAAAATGTTTAATTCTGTTTGAATGCTTAAATGGGGATGTGTAGAAACAGGGCAGGATGAACCAGCTTTGCACCTTGTGCTGCTTTTTCTTGTGGCCTGGCATTTTTGCTGACCTTCCCTCTACCTTCTTTCAACTAACCCTACAGACCCACCAAACCATGACAGGGAAATGGTTAAAGCATCCTTAATCTGGGGGGGAAGATGGGTCAAATCTTCGGTAATACTGGGATTCCTCTGTCATTACCAGAAGGAGAACATGTGCTAAGCCTCTCACCACAGGAGAACATGTACAATAGTAGCTAAGCCTCTCACCAGCCCATAGAAGAATATGGGATATTCTGCCAAGGAAATGGGGTCTGGTCCTGGTGAGTTGTGGCATCCAGGGCAGCTCTTTCATCTGGAGGTGGAGTTGGAGCAGCTCCCTCTGAAAAAGCAAGGTCTGGCCTCAGCTCTGAGCTCCTCTGTGTACACAGGTTCTTTTGTTATTTGGTGCTGATCAACAGTGTGAAGCACTTGCTGCAATTTTCAAAACGTGTGTGGAAAGTATTGTCTCTGCTGAATGTCTGAGTTTGTCTTTTTGGGAGGTTAATGTTTAAAATGGTCAGTTAGTTGTAGGACTGGAACAGCACTCAACAGCTAAGTGATGCAAGGGTGACAGAATCTCCTCTTCCACCTGTTCTCTTCATAGAGAACTGGGCTTTCTGTTGGTTAATAAGAGTTTAAATGTGTGCATTCATAGATATTTAGTAATATGAGGTATAAATAATGACTTAAAGGTGGAAGTAGTTGTGTTCTATATATATTTGTGCATAAATACTCATGATTAAATCATTAAAAGGAGTTGCACTTTGGCTGAGGAAGCTGAATTTTGTATTTGCTTTCCATAGAGGTGGAGAAAAAAGTGTTAATTGTTACTTTTCTTTTTTCTTAATAAGGAAAATTCTAGTTCTTGGCCACTGTAAGTAATTGTACAAAGCAGTAAAATTTGATTTTTGCCATTGACTTTTTTAACTGAATAACTAAAACTGCTCGAGTTCCACCAGGTCTGTTGTGCTTTACTTCTTTTTTTTTTAAGTGGATGGTGACCAGGGTTCACCAAGAAATAAGGCAGAAGTGTAGTTGGTATATCAAGCAATAAAAGTAGGGTCATGCCCTTGAACATCAAATTCTTTGGACTAAAACTTGGCAGGTGTCCCCGTGTGTGCTGGAACTGAGGGACTGGGCAGGAAACAACAAACACAAACCAAGGAGCAGCAGTGAGGGGGAAGAGTGTATGATAGGAAATTGTTCATTAAGATGATCACCTGCCATAAAAATCCAATAAATTAGTATAGTTGATTAGCCAGCAGATTGAAAGTATGATTATATGGCATGCTGGAGGACAAAACAGATGAAGTAACACACTGTGTTTGGGTTCAAAACCCCATTTTTTGTGCCTGATTGCCAGAGTTAAGTGCTGCTTTCAGTGCATCTACAGTTGTCCTGGCTGCAAGTATTAATTCCAGAGCTTAAATTTAAAAAAAAAATTGGAAAGTTTTGACCATAAATAAAGGTGAAATGTGCACTAAATTTGCTTCAGAAGGAAGTCCATGAATGAAGAACGCTATTACATTTATTGGCATCTGGAGTGGAAACCCATTTTATTACTGGGTCCAGATAAGTTTTTTGGGGCAGTTTTGGTGGGTCTCACATTGACTGACCCTTGAGTGTAATCTGGTGGTGCTGTGAGAAGGAACTGCATGGCAGTGAACTGCCTGAAATGAGGTGGGAGGTCAGAGCTGGGCTGAACTCTGGATCAACTTCTGTTTTCAGGAATAAATGTAGTTTGAGTTTCCTTCTGCTATTTCTAGTATTTTGGGGTGAGATGCCACGAAAAGGTAGTGATGCTGAACAATTCACACATTAATTAGCAATTATTAATAGCAAAGTCCATACTGGGATTCATCCATTTTTTTTGTCAGGTATTTCCAGGTGTTAGTTAATGCTTTGCATGTCTCAGCAGAGCATGCCCTTTCTGTTTCTGAGATTTGGTATTTTTTAAAGTTTCAGCATTGAATGGGTTGTTATTAAGGGAGAGCTTAATCTAACTTTTAAACTTGTTTTTTACTTCAACTCTGGACTTGGTATTTTCAAAAAGACTTGAAATCACTTTTGAATCTTTTCTCTTTAAAATGCAAGTTGATTTTCATCAGCAGATTTTGGGATTTTAGGTCTCTGAAAAGCATCTGTACACAAGTGCAGTGCTTAATGGGGAGATTTTATGTTAGTGTCCTCTTGTATGGATGGTGTCTGTAGCTTCCAAAGAAGGAATTTTAAACTAATTCCAGTTAAATAACACTGGCATAATAATGGCATTTACAAAGGGATATGTTAAATGATACATAAGGGAGCTGCTAAATATAACTACTGAGTAGTAGTGTTTGAAACAGCAGTTTTAAATTAGAGCCACAAGAACATGAGTTTTCACTTGTGTGCTCTGAAATGTAAATTGATCAAATTATGAACTCTGATAATTTGAAGTGGATGTGTTTTAATGTTGTTTTTTTCTTCTTTCTCTTCTGTCTCCTTCCCCTCTGCAGCTAAATGGCCTTAAAATGGCAGATGAGCCCATGGAAGAAGGTGAACCGTATTCCTACCACGTAAGTGTGTTTGCTGTTTGTTCCCTTCAGACACTCAGTAGCATAACTTGCTTTGGAAGCAAAGTTTATACAGTCCCTGCTCTCCAATAACTTTTGAACCCATCATTTTGTTTGACCAAGATCTGAAGAGACTCTTAAGTCTCCAAGATGATTTTGGAAATTAGCGCTTGGGTAGGGGCTGTAAGTGCCCTGTTTGGGAAGATCTGGTGTGTGAGGCAGAGCTTTATGGAAAGGTGCCTTGTGCTGGAGAGAGCATTTACTGATCGTCAACCTCAGATAATGCTCAGGCCAACCTTGAACCTTTTGTACAGTTGCTTAATGTTGCTCTTACTGCACTGTCATCTGCTCTTCCTTTGTATTTTAATTCAGCTCAAAGGTACTTAATTTCTGCTATTTTAATTTTTACACTGGTATATTAATTTTACTTTTATGTAGAAATAGCCCAGATAAGCCCTACTGAGCATGATTTTTGTCCAGTGCCTTGGTGATGTGCATACTTAGGAGATGCTGAAGACAAGTGTTCATGTGCTGCTAAACCTTGGGCTGAACTTGAGGCTAATCCTGTGTGTGGTCAAATGCCTGGCTTCCTATGGAAAGAGTGGACATCATTTTTCAACACAGTCATCCTTTTCTTTTTGAGTAAGATCATGAAGAGGGTGTCAGGTATCTCTTTCCCAGAGAGGGATTGAACTCCCCATCCCTGGAAGCATCCAAGGCCAGGTTGGGCAGGGCTTGGAGCAATGTGGTCTGGTGGAAGGTGTCCCTGCCCATGGTAGACTGTGATCTTTAGGGTCCTCTCCAAACCAAACTAGTGTGGGATCCTGTATGTGAATCTTGTTGCCAGCTGTAACCACTGCTTGGTGTTGCAACAACTTTTGTAAGTAAGGGATTTGGAGAATAAACTCTTGGGGCAGGACCATGTGGTGCCTGCACACTGGCTGGGGTGGGGCAGGGCCAGGACAGGGGAGCAGGGGCTGCCTGTGTGTCCCTGGGCTGCACCAGGAGCAGGGTGTTGCTGAGCTCCTCTGGGGGCTGCTGAAGCAAAGTCAGGGTGGTGCTGAGCCCTTCTGCTGGGGGCTGCTGGAGCAAAGTCAGGGTGTTGCTGAGCCCTTCTGGGGGCTGCTGGAGCAAAGTCAGGGTGGTGCTGAGCCCTTCTGGGGGCTGCTGGAGCAAAGTCAGGGTGGTGCTGAGCCCTTCTGGGGGCTGCTGGAGCAAAGTCAGGGTGGTGCTGAGCCCCTCTGGGGGCTGCTGGAGCAAAGTCAGGGTGTTGCTGAGCTCCTTCGTGTTCTGCTGGAGCCACATCCCCCGGGGCTGGAGCAAAGGCAGGTGCACAAAGCCACGGCTGGTCCTGCAGCGCTTTGGCTCCTGGTGCCCCTGCTGGGAAGGGTGCCCTGCAGTGCCAGGCTGGGTGGCAGCTGGTGCCTCAGCCCAGGGGTAGAGCTGCTGCTCGGGCAGCACAGCGTCAGAGAACCAAAGCTGCAGGTCGAAGAGGCTGCGCTGGAAATGAAAATGAAAGTGGCTGTTCCGCTCTTCATCTGCTCCTTCTTGGCAGGGTCTCTTCAGTCATGCCAGCTTTTAGTAGCTTAATGATAGTTAAAGAAGTGAAATTATAGAGACACCTTTTGTGAAGGTAAAACACATTTTATTAAAAAAACCCCTAATTTCATACATCTCAAGTTAGTCTTTATTTGCATGGAAAACATTTTTCTCCGGAGTTCACATTCAGAAATACTCTGTCTCCGCAGCAACCACGTGTGATGTCACAGGCTAATGACTCGAGGTGGGTGATGAACACCGGGGAGGGTGAACTCTCAGAGATCTTTTCTCATGCAAAGGTTCACAGTGTTAGGGAATGCAAATTAGGATGGTGAAGAAAAAAGGCCTCTAAATAGAGTATTTACATATTTCATAGGAAGAACCAACCATTAAGTCTGTTGTACAACTTGGTGTATAATTAGACAACTTGCTGCTTTCATCAGATGACTTGAAACGCTGCTGTTCTTACCGGCCTTAAATTAGGTACTGTTCAAAAGAACAGATGAAAACGAGCAGAAAGGTGCCTCTTTGCCCTGGGTGTACACTTGCACGGTCACCGAGGGGCATGGAGGAGATGAAGCTGGGACCTTTGCACGGGGTCTGCAGTGTGAGCAGAGAGGGCAGTGAAGCAGCTCGGAGTGGCAGTGCCAGCAGTGCCCGTGCGTGGGGAGCAGGGGCCACAAACAGGCCTTTCCCAGAGGGGCAGTGGAGCAAGAGCCAGGGGAGGGGAAGGGCTCTGTGCAGCAGCTGCTGGACTACACTGAGTGTGTGTTTGAGCTCTCTTTCCCCTCTGGACAAACAAGGCAATTAAGGCAGAGGCAGTTAATGCAGTGTGATGATTGCCTCTTTTTTTCCCCTTTAATTATTGCAGTAAGTGTGTACGAATTTTGATGATCTTATTTCTTTTCTGAATGTCTGGGTAAACCCACTTGAAGAATCTCATGTAGGTATTTCTGTATCAAGCCTGATAAAGCTGATTACAAGTTTTAATGCATGGTATTGGGCAGCAAGACTTTCTAGTCAACCTGGCTATAGAATGATGCTTTTTGTGGAAGCCAATTGTTCCATCAGGTGGTCAGGTCTTTTTTTGGGGCTGTTTGCAGTTGTCATCAAGGGACAGTAACACGTGGGAGGTTTGATAGTGTGTTTTTCTGGTCTCTGCTAAGACAAGCTGCCAAAGTGAGCCCCTAAAAGAGGATAAGAGACAGTTAATAATAGTTTGGATGCCCTAAAAGTGAAGTACTGCTGAAATCAGAGGGGATTTTTCTTGTGCTTGGGTTGTGTACAAGAAGTTCGTTGATATTCTCTGTAGGGCTGAGGGGTACTGCTCCTTCCCTGTGCCAGCTGAGGTTGCTGTTGTGTCTTAGCATGTAACTTCTTAATTTCAAGGGTGCTTATTTTGCCATCTCACTTGTTTTGGCTCGCAGAAGCTTCTTACACCATAAAAGCTGCAATACCTCATTTGTTTTCCTCATGAATGCTTGTCTTTTCACAAGTGTAGCTGCTATGCCCTGCTTTGCTCAAGATGGACATGGAAAAGTCAACAGAACATTAAATCATTCACCTGCCTCAGAATTGCCATCCTCTTGCCAAGAGCTCTGCACCCAGAGCTGTTCCTGCTCTTGATTGCAGGAATTCCCAGAGTTCTTAAGATGACTCACATCTTATTTATGGTCTTCAAACGATGCATGTTCCTCAAGCTACAAATGGATGGCCATAGTTGTTATTTGCTGCCGTGAAAAGCAATAATTACCCTAAATGATGAAATCCAATTTGGCTTTCATTAAGACTTATTTCAGGAAAGGGAAAGATGAGGAGAGTCATCGCTGGGAAAGCTAAGGGCTGCTAAACAGAAGCAAAGCACAGAAGTCTTGGTTTGAAAATCTGTGCATTTATCCTTTTCATGTGAAAAAAATGCACTTTTGCTGTAGCTGAAATATTTCTGGCAAAAGGAGATGGGCATTGTTTGAGAATTTTACTTCATTTAGGAATTTTAGATGTGTCTGTTTCAGAAAGGTTGGATGGCAAAACTCTTCATTTGAACAGCTTTATGCCTTGTTAGAATTTGAAATATTTGCTTTAGATAAAACCAAACCAAGGAAGAAACCCAGATCTTTACATGCACTTCTAGCAAGAGTTGGTTAATTCAGGCCTGTTCACTGTTGTATTTTGTTTGCTTTGAAATAACAGGATGAAGGAAGTGTGAAAGAAATTCCTATTACACACCATGTGAAAGAGGGATGTGAGAAAGCAGATCCAGCACAGTTTGAACTGCTAAAGGTTCTTGGACAGGGATCATTTGGAAAGGTAATATGATAAACATTTTCCACAGACATCTCCAGGCATTCAAGGAAGAGAGTGGCTGAGCAGAGTTGCTGGGAATGTTTGAAAATACATGGACTAATGTAATCCTTTTCCAATCCTGCTGCAGTACCATGGATACAAACTCCTGAAGGAGAGGGTGGTTTGTCTTTTACTGATGGTACTTGATATGCTGTGAATATTTGGCTTTTTGCAAGACACAGGATCTGTATTTCTGTAGCTACAGAAGAGTGATTGTGGCAGTTTGGAACTCCACCCAGAGTAACAGTAAAATAACTTGAGAAACATATTTCAGGTTTTTCATTTTGCTGTTTGTCAAGTGATCTACAGCTAAAAGACACTAAGTGAACAATTATCCAAACAGCATAGAGAAGAAATGTGGCAGCTTGGTTACAATCACTTGCTTCTGTAGTGTGCCACTTGGTGTCACATTGCAGAAATGAAGTTTATTATCTCAGCCACTAGTTTGAAACAGTAGTAGTTGAAATATTAATCCTGGTGTATAAGAAGGTACTTTATTTTTTAAAACCAAACTCAAACTGGATCTTTTGCAACACACACGGAGCAGTCAATCAATATGTTCCCATTTCCCTGCTCTAGTGCTGGTTCTGTGTGTTTAAGCAGGACAAATCCTCTGCATGGAATTGTGTGAGAGAGGGAAGAAGCAGGCATGAGGAAAGGCATTCTGTGAATAAGTGAGAGTGTAGAGAAAAGACTCCTAAATATTTCCTTATGTTTTACAGGGTATGAAACATTATCTGGTAATGTTGGTTGCCAATTCCCTCATGCATGTCTCACGTTATGCTTTTCTTAGTGTCAAGTTATAGTCCATCTATCTTTAAAACTCTGCTGGAAAGTAAAGAGTAGAAAAACCTGTTGGAGTTGCTGTTCCAGAGGGAAAAGGTGCTTTGATCTTAAATGGTGAGGTTTCCTTGCTTTCATCTCAGCACTCCTGCAGAATTCATTAATATAAAACCTGTTTCCACGTTGGAGACTTGGGTCTTAAACCGCACGAACCTCCTGGGAGGTGGCAGAGGAGGCCCAGTTGTCCTTGTCCAGGGAAGTGATGGAAAGAAACATATTTCTCTAAGTCTTTTATTCATAAGTTAGGGAAGAATCCATAGTTTCTGAGCACTGTGGTACTTCAGAGAGCTTGGTGTTGCTGCAGCTCCAGTGTGATGGAGAAAATGCAATTTTGCCCTTCCCTTAAGGTGTGTGCTCAGGAAGGAACACTGGAAACTGCCTGGAATTAGTGGGAACTTGGCAAGTGCTTTGTGGTAGTTGATGTTTGATTACTGAGCTTGCAGAAGTTTTCAAAAGGGGCTTTGTCCTGCCAGGTGTTCCTCGTGAGGAAGATCATCGGGCCTGATGCTGGACAGCTGTATGCAATGAAAGTACTGAAAAAGGCTTCTTTGAAAGGTATGTGTGTCTCTGGAGTGAGGCTTGAGAATGTGGCTCTCAGGGCACCTGAGTTTGAAATGCTTCTTTTTAAAGAGGGTTTTAATCTGAAAGATTTGTCACTTGAGTTCATAACTCTTCTCTGACAGTAGATTTTTTCCTAAACTAACTTGTAAGTTCATGATTAAGAATTATTTTAAACCTGACCAGGTAGCTTTAATTATGTGGTCAAAAATGCTCTTTCAAAACTTTAAATTACATCATTTAATTCTGGTTAGATTTTTCATTATATAAAAACAAATGAATTTCAGAAACAATTTTCCTTTTGTCTTTTGTTTGGTTAGAACTCTATTGTGGTTGAAAGTAAGTCATTCCCACTTGTTCCTGGAGCCAGAGCAGGAGGGTTTTGGCTTTCAGGAGACACTTAAATGGGTGCAAGTCCCGTGGGTATAAATAGGGCCTGTTACAGCTGGAGAGGAAAAAGGAACCTTAAAGAAAAGATACGTTCAGTACAGATAGTTAATACAGAAGTTGAAGCTGGAAATCTGACTGGGAGCTTCTTTTGTTTAAAAAGAGTGTGGGTTATCCCAAAATACTGAGGTGTGTTGGATAAATAACGAAGATGCTGAGGAACCTGGGGCAGGTGAGGAACCACACAGTTTTGTGGGAGACTCCAACATGAAAAACAAAGAAGGTGACAAGGCAAGATAGATGTTGTTCAGGCAGCCAGGCCTTTCCCTGTGCCCATTTGTGCTCTGGCTGTGTGGTACCAATACCTTTGTCTCACTCTGTCACCTGTTTGCTCCTCGCCCTCAGTTCGGGACCGAGTCCGGACGAAAATGGAGAGAGACATTTTAGTCGAAGTGAATCACCCCTTCATCGTCAAACTGCACTATGGTGGGTATGCATTGGCTCTCCTGGGCTGCACTGTCATTACTTCCAGTTCTTCCTCACTTTTGTAAGGTTCAAATTGGGTTTCAGCAGCTTTAAAACACAGCAAAAACATGGGATGTAAATACATATCTGTAGAAGTTTTAGGTTAAGTCCTCTTGAAACTAAAGATTTGAAAAATTCTTCCAAGTTCAGCAGAGATTTTTTGCTTTCCATGGAGTGAAAGCAAGCCACAGTAATTAAGATCCTTGCTGTTACCCTGTTTGACAAAGGGGAAATGAAAGAACAGTATTTTAATCATCTCTCGTGACTAAGATTTTCTTGTGTGAAGAAGTGAGGAATCATTCAAGAAATTACCTCATGTGCTGCTGAATTATTCCAGTTTCATAACAAAACTATTGCCTTTGACTGAAATTTCCTGGTTGTAAATCATTCAGATCTATTTTGTAGATCAGCTTTGTCACACAACTATTGATTTTTTTATTCCTTTTTGTGTTTTCAAGCCTTTCAGACTGAAGGGAAGCTCTATTTAATATTGGATTTTCTCAGGGGAGGAGATGTATTCACACGATTATCCAAAGAGGTAAGTACCTGAAATTTTATCTCCACTCACTCTTAGGCAGGGGTTGGTTTTTCTTGGCACAGGATTGTCCTTCAAAGCTGTTTCCCCACATATTTCTTGTCATAGTCAAGTTTTTATAACTTTATAAAGTTGGGCTTTCCTTGGGTACTGTAGAATATATTCTGTCCTTAAGAACCCCGAGTGTGTGTATTGATTAGTAGCCTGAGTTTTAATTTGGTATCTGCAAAGTGCAGTTCTTTTGTCTAAAAATGTTTTGTTGCTTGGAAACGTAAGTGAAGTAAATGAATATTTAGCACTGAAGAAAGGGGATATTGTAGTTGTGCTCTTAGTCAGCTGAGGTGCTCCTGGAATCCTGCAGCCCTGGGAGATTTCTACTGCATTCTAAGATTTCACAGGGCTGGAATACAAATCCTAATCCTTGATCTCCCAAAGTGGGAGCAGGGAGTGGCTGTGAGCCCACTGCCCTCGCTCAGCCCCTGCCACCACTGCCCCTCTCGCTGCTCTTTTCCCTTTCTGCTTGCTGGAGACAGTCCTCAGGGGAGGGAACATGATGCAGCCTGTCCTTAGTTTTTATAAACATTCACCATCAAATATTTATCACATGTTACCTTAAGTGTTACCAACATGTTTAGAGGGCTCTTATTTTCATTTTGGAAACCTTTTAGAAAGATCTAAATGTTTAATGGCAGTTTCTCTGCAGCTTCACAGTAGGAGAGCTTTTCAGTGTTTTCACCAGTGTAAATCCATTTATATTGCTAAAGCACAGGAAAAGTCACTTTCTTAAATGAGAAAACCATGTTATCTAGCTGATTTTTTCATGGCATGGAGAAGGTTGTTTATCCAAGTTCATGGGGGTTTTTTCCCCCTTTCTGTAAAAATAAAGACTTTAGGAACAGACAAAAAAGAAGGAAGAATGAACAGAGTTTTGGGTTTTAATTTTTAGAAAAAGCTGAGCTTGGTAAACAGTGATAATGTCTAAGAATTGAGCTCAAAATTAATTAATCCTGAGGCTGAAATGGCTGTTAAAAGCTTCAAGTGACCAACTTGTCAAGGGTTATTGGAGCAGTAGGTGGGAAAGATGTCAAGCTGCAGTGTCTAATTATAGAGGAAGTTCTGGAAGAACAGGAAGAATTCTCTTGCAGCAGCAGAGCTGGGATTATGCAGAATGCCACTGAGATTCTGGGTTAACTGAGGGCTGCAAGTCCATCCATAATGACACTAGCTGGGCTGGAAAGAGGTTTGTATTCCCTTTGGGAATGGAAGTCCTATAATTGTCAAATTTTCTTACTGCTAAGGCTCCATGTGAAGACTTCAGTAACCTCTGTGGTGGCTTTCAACTGTTTACTGTGTGTCTAGATATTAAAAAAAAAAAATCAGGTTTCTGTTTTGTGGTGGGAAGACAAAGTAATTTCAAAAGTCCATGATAAAACCAGTGGACAATGCACATGAGGGTAAATTCCCCATGGCATTTCACAAGGGTTATTGTCATTCAACTCAGTTAGTATGAGGTTATTACAAGACTTTTGTGGGTCTTTACATTGCAATGTGGGTATGAGAGTTTCAGCAGTGGAAGTGAGATGAGTGTGTAATGAAGTTTTGATTGGTAACATTGAATGAAGTTGACTTGCATCATGTTTAATTTGACACAGAGAACAGCTCCAAGTGCTCTTACCATTGGGAGATTGGAGATTGCCATTTAGCATCTTTGTGTCCTGAGATTTGCATCTTGGCTGCTCCAGGGAGCAGTGGCATCCCTCTTGCTCTCCTGATGCAGATGCAAAGCAGTATCACCACAGCTCTTTGCAGACTTGCAGGTGACACTGTAACAGCTCCATTGTCCTTGCAGGCTTGGCCCTGGCATTGTGGGAAGGAGGGAATGCTGCTGTGCCCCAGGACCAGGTGGCACCAGGGCAGCACCAAAGGAGGGAGCCCGGGGACTTGGACTGGGCAGCTGCCTGGTCCTGCCTCTCTCAGCACATGGAGGGCTGTTTCCCTGCAGCCTTACTGCTCAGGCCAACCATGTCAAGCTGGCCAGGTTCTGCAGGACTCTGTGGAGCATGACAGGAGCCAAAGCAACTGCAATTTCTGTCTGTTCAATTCCAGGCAACCTGGGGAGTGGTCAGAAGAGCATCTGTCCTGTGCTCTGTAAGCAGCATGGGTTTTTCAGGGTCTCATCAGGGTTCTTGAATTTTAGTTTTTTCCCTAAGAGCAGAGCAGGTCCTTCAAGTCCCACAGCACATTGACACTGTTGTTTTCACCAGTGGTTTATTTTGCATGCTTTTTTCTCAGTGGTTTCTCCTTTTTCTTTCCTAAGCATTGTTAATGTGAATTCACAATCACCCAGTACAGCAGCCGTATATGAAATTTTATGATGCAGTGGAAAACTCCCTTTTTAGGAGTGTGCCAGAAGGAGTGCTGGTGGTTAATTACACCAAATATAGCTATTAAATTTATTACCTTAAAGTTAACTAAAGCTCTGCAGTAACTACTGATGTTCTAATTTAAGTATTGCAGGTAGTTCTTTGTGTACTTTATAATTAACCTGTATTAGTAAATAACTTCTCTTAGGTGAATTCATGAATTATGAGACTTGTTTTGAAGTTTAGGCAGACAGGACTGTATTTTTTTTAGATTGCAGTTTTAAAAACTGAAGACAAGATCAGAAGGTAAATCTATACAGTTCTTATTAGGTTATGTTTACAGAGGAAGATGTGAAATTCTACCTCGCAGAACTGGCCCTTGCTTTGGATCACCTTCACAGCTTGGGAATTGTGTACAGGGACCTGAAGCCAGAAAAGTAAAGTAAAATGTATTTTACCACTCTTATGTGTATTTTGCTTGTTGCTTTCCATTTGCCACTGTAGTGATGTAAAAAAGGACATACATTTTTGTTAGACTATATAAATAAATATATAAAATGTAAGCCACATCTGTCATTTCAGTGAAATCATATTCAGTTCTTAATGTAGTAACAAGTTGGATATAATAATTCTTAACTTCTACTTGAAATATTATATGTAAACATTGCTCTTTATGTGTTTTGGTGACTGTGAACTTTAATTTTCAGCATTTTGCTTGATGAAGCAGGACATATCAAATTAACAGGTAGGCAACACTCATTAATAGAGAACTGTCCGGATGTGTTTCTGTATAAGCTTGTTTTGGGTGGGTTTGAATTCTCACTTAGAAATACATATAAAATTGCAGGGAAAAAGTTCTCTGAGGAAAATGAAAGTAGCTGTATTCTAGGAAGTGATGTATACAACAGGGTGTTTGGAAACCAGATTGCTGTGAATTTCTGCAATGACCCTTAAGGTGATGCTTTTATCCTGTAGTTTTCATTGTATGTTTTGATCTATAAATATTGCTGTTAGATTGCAAGAGAAAATTAAGTTTTTTAAACTCTGAGTCTTGATGGAATAATGGTGATGGAAGTCATGTTTATAAAATTCTCCATTATCTATTTAAATCCAATTTAGTCCAAAAGTTCTTGCTTCCTTCTGCAACTGGAAATGGTAATGGATGGGATTATTGATTAGCATTTATTTCCCCTGTGAAAAAAGGGATATTTCAGAGCTGAGCCAGTGTCAGGGGCTTGTGTATTCCCTGGCATTGTTGAAACCAGGGGAAAAGGGATTCTGGGAATTGAAGGAGCGGATATGCAACACTGTTCTGTGCTGCACTTGACTCAGGTTGCAGAACCATGTTGTCTTACATAACAACAGTATTTTTAGTCGGATTTTCCTTATTCATCATTCAGTAATACCAGACCATGCAGGCTGTGTTCCCTTTGAAACTCCTTTTTATTTCTATCCAACTTTTGATGTGACTAAACCAAGCAGTAAACAGAGCAAATTAGAAGTGGTTATCTTAAGGCTCTAAATGTGTAGTATTTCAAATGTCAAGTTCTTTCAATGGCTAATTGCCCACTTAATGACTCAGAATGGTTTTGGTGGTGTGTAATGAACTAATGTCTGTATATCTTTAGGTAGTACCATATATTGTTTTTTTTCCTGGAATTCTTGACTGGCTGTGTTCTTGTGCTGCTGTTGTTGTAGACTTTGGACTCAGCAAAGAATCAGTAGATCAAGAGAAGAAGGCCTATTCTTTCTGTGGTACTGTAGAGTACATGGCACCTGAAGTGGTGAACAGGAGGGGGCACAACCAGAGTGCTGACTGGTGGTCCTTTGGGGTCCTCATGGTACTGTGCTCTTGCTTCCCTTCCTGAGGTCACAAACACTGCACTGCTCTGGGGCAGGAGGAGCTCGTGCACTTACAATAAGCTTGTCCAGTTTTAATTATCAGGGCTTGGGTAAGGGGAGAATTCAACAACTGAATTGCTGCTATAAAGGCAACTAATTTGAATAAAGTGGGGGTTTCACCTGCTTAGCCCTGCATGGAATACTTAAAAGGCACCGTAAAATTCATGTGCCTTCCATACAGCTGTATGGGTGTGAAATGCTGCTTTGTGTATTCATTTTGCATGTTACTTGATAGTTAAGGGGAAAAAAACCACGCTTGAAGCCTTGGTTTGCAGGAGTATTAATGGCATTTTAAGGGTGAGCCTGTGAAAGGAATGCTGAAGTGGAGCAGGGAAATGAGAAGTAACTGCTCCCACTCGTGCCCCTGCTGGGGAGCTCAGAGCATCAGGCTGGCATTGCAAGTAAAGTGCTCTTCCAGTATTTACTGTGCCTGCAGTTTTCAGGATATGGCAACGTCTCAGACTTGGTTATGGAGGAGATTTTATTACTCTCAAGTGGCTTATTGATAGAAAATATTCCTCCATCGTCATGATGTTACACTTGCCACTGTTATCAGCATGTAAACTGCCAGTGGGGAACGTAGATGGGTGAACACTTTGATAATCTTCTCAAAGCTGAGCCTGATGCAGAGCTGGGGAAGAGTACAGTGCTCACCACTTTGTTTCAGCACTGGGAGAAGAAGTGTTGATTGAGATGAACATTTGTTCTTTGCAGTTTGAAATGCTCACTGGTACATTGCCATTCCAAGGTAAAGACCGAAACGAAACGATGAATATGATACTGAAGTAAGTATATCTTCTTACTCCTTGGCAAGTCACAAAATGTCATTTTTGACATGTTTTAAGGGCTTGTTTTAATTCCTTGTGCAACCTGGTCTGCTGGAAGGCTTAATTCCAGTATTGGATTTAGGTGGTCTTTAAGGTCTGCCCCAACCCAAACCATTTTATGATTCCAAGAACAGAGTTAAAACAGGAACAGAAATCAAAGCCCTCTGCTAAGGTTTAGATCCCAGACCATAAATATCATTATGTTTCTACAGGAATTAAAATCTTAGGGATGAATTTGTCACTGTGAATTTTCACTGTAGGTGTGTGGTAAACACAAGGAGAGTTCAGTGAATTAGAGCAGCATTATTTCCCATGATGTTCTTGTAGTCCCCTCCAGTTGCAGCACTCCCTGTTTTGTAAGCAGCAGGTGACGAGGTGTGCTTTGGGTGGCTGTGGATGGAGGGCACTTCATGCTCCCAGTTGCCAGATTCAATTGCCTCAGTTGCAACAGCAGCTGCTGAGCCAGACAAACTGGATGAACTGGTGCTCAGTAAGTGGAGCTGTTGGGCAGATCTGTTCTCATCTGCCTTTGTGCTCAGCTGACAGAGAGTTTTCTGCAGAGCACAGGAGAGCCTGGGCGCTCCGAGAGGTCACAGGGAGGGGAGGAGAGAGGAGCTCTGTTCTCACCAACACTGGGCAACTGGAACTCATCCAGCTGGGATGGGTTGGAGCTCGAGCTGCCTCACCTGCAGCTCCAAGTGGTGCTGCAGTTCTGCAGAAGAACTTCTTGCCTTAGCATGGTAGTTTTCACAGAACAAAAGAAATGGTGAAGTCAGTAAGCTTTTACATGATGGCTCATTGAGCTACTGAGGCCATTGCCTCAAGAGGAATAGTAGCACTCACTTCAGAGCAAGTAATTTGGGATTTGGTGAATCTCTTCTGGTGATACAAAGGTATCTTTGGAAATATTTGTATGTCCCTGAGATAATTATTTTGCTCTGTGTTAGCATAAAGCTTACTTTGGGGGCTTGGGTGAGGTTTGGTGGTTTTAATCTGATGTGTTCTTTCTTTATTGTTTCATCTCAATCACCCATATAACGTGACATTTAAAAGTTAATGAGTTAAAGAAATGCGCTCTGCAAGACTTTGGAATGAGTCTTTAATATACAAACTGTCCAGTGAGATCTATGTAGACAGTTTTTAGTAAGATCTATTTCTTTGTCTTACTTGTTCTCTGTTTTCTTTTAGAGCAAAGCTTGGAATGCCTCAGTTCCTCAGCCCTGAAGCACAGAGTCTTCTGAGGATGCTGTTTAAGAGGAACCCATCAAATAGATTAGGTTGGTTCACTTATTTGGATCTCTGAATAATCAACCCACCTAGTTTCATTTCAAGGAAAGTAGTTGCTAGAGATTCTTGAGCTCTTGGGTGATGGGGGAACATTTGGGTTTAGGTACCATTTCTTGTTAGCTTGGATCAGACTTGTGGGCTTGGCAGTGAATGGTCCGTGCTTGGGTCAGGGATTCTTGGTGAGCCAAAGCCTTGGCAGTGGCAGAGCCAAGCATATTGGCTCTGGGTTTGTGGGATTCTTGTATCCTGCCTCCCTCTTGAGGTGTGCCCTGTTTAGTTACAACCTTGGGGTATTTCTGTATGTACAGTTCTTTCAAATAATCACATCTATCTGACTTTTTAGAAATGAACTAATTTTTAGTGCAATCTTCAAGGACTTCACACAAAAGTGTTAAATACAGTATTTTCTCTCTTCAGGAGCTGGTTCAGATGGAGTGGAAGAAATCAAGAGACATCCCTTTTTTTCCACTGTTGACTGGAATGTAAGTCCAAAATGACCTGAGTGACAAAGCTGTTGTTAGTTTGGTGCTGTAGCACTGTAAGTGCATGTGAGCAGTGCACACTCTTCACATCCTGGCTGCTGCTCTAGCCTTCCTTGGCATCTGGAGCTGCTGTATTTATGGTACAGAGAGTATTAATTATAAATTGGGCATTTACTTGTTAAATAATTAAGAGTTGCAGCTTTCCATAGCTGAAAGGGTCTGTTAGAGCATTTGTAGTTGTGCTCTCTGTGTGCAGGAACCCTCTTCAGTATCTGTCTGGTGCTTCCATGCAGGGCACAACTGCCTGTGAGTGTAATTCCCTTGGATTTCTCCCTCCTCACCCCAGCACATCCCTGTTTTGTCAGTCAGATCCCATTCCCAGCTGGAGCATTGACTCTGCTGCTCTGACACGATCCAAAGTCTGTACAAGATCATCACTGTTGCTTAAATTTTTAACGAGCACCTTCTGATTTCCTCTATGGTTCCCTCATCTGTTGATGTGGTTTCTGGGAAACACTGCTCCAAAGCAGGATGCTCCATATCAAATCAGTCCCCTGTGGAACCCTCCTTTGCTGTAGTGCCTGCAGAGGGGGAGGTGGAATAAATAAGTTGTTGTTGTTGTGCTGGCTGGACTGCCAGACCAGAACTGTGCTCACCTATTTCTTTAAAGCCTCTTGTCATTATCTGTCTTTTTCTCTTGCATTTATTTCTGAAAAGGTAGTTTTCTAGCTGTGTTTATGCAGCATCTACAATAGAATCCTGATCAGCAGTAAGAGCTTTAAGTAGCAGCAAAACTTCACTGTTTGATGGCAATATGCTTTATAAGTTGTGTTGTTTTGGCCTGATCATCTACTTATTTTTTTTAAGGGACTGCTATTGAAATGAGTGCCAGCAATGAAGTTTGAAAGATCAGTAGTTCTGGCTCTTTCTTTTTTCTTTATAGTTTTTTTTTTTAAATTTGGCAGTGGTTTGTATTTGTTTCACTCTGGTGGTGTTGATGAGACTTCTGTATTTTATCTCGTTATTTCTTTGGGATGAATTCAGGTCCTTTGTGGGTTTTTTTGTGTTTAGTTTGGGTTTTTTTTTAAATTGAAATCTATTCCATGTTCTTATGCAGGAAGGTTAAATGAGGGAAAAAAATAGGTCTGAAAGGAGAAAAGAAATGGGAGGCAAATGCTCTCACAACTTCCTGACCTTTGCGTGGGGCTTTGACATCATTTAACATGAAATTTTTTGTTCCTTAACTGTAAATGGAACTCATTGCACGTTTGAGATCACTTGGGCATTGCATTTTTCTAAAGCATGTTGAATAGAGGAGAGAAAAAAAAAAAAAGCAGAGCCATTGTTCTGCTTTCCTGGATAGTTTGGTGGATTAGGAAAATCCTGGAATAGAGCTTTGAGCATGGACAGGTCAACCCAGAGGGATGTGCCTGTCTCTGGTGTGAGGTCTGTGTCCCTTCCCCTCTGTCTTGGCACAGTCACAGCACCCCTGGCAGGTTCAGTGGCTCTTAATTAACTGAGTGTTTCCTTCTACTCAGAAACTGTTCAGGAGAGAAATTCAGCCTCCATTTAAACCTGCTTCTGGGAAGCCAGAAGACACCTTCTGCTTCGACCCAGAATTCACAGCAAAAACACCAAAAGGTAATTCATTGTGCGTGGCTGTAAATTGGGGAGGTTTGTGGGGCAAGAGGGTCAATTCATGTTGAAGCCACAAAAAAAAAAAGTCAGTGACAAAGTTAAGAGGAATGGATGCAACAGAGTTCCAGTGCTTTGAAGGAGTGTGTTCTCCTCAGAGGGTTCCTGTTCTTTGAAATATTCTTCTAAACTTTGATTCGTACAGGGAAAAAAAGAAACGGAATATTAACAGCTAAGTTGTGGATTCTAGTTATGATTTAAAGTCAGATGTGGAGTTTGGGAGGATTAGCTTTAATTCTAAACCATCAATTTGATTGCAGCAGTGCTTATTTTTAGGGTCAGTATTTCACTTGAGCATGGCTTGCTTTAAGAACCATTAATTATTATCATTAGTATTGCTTAGTCTGCTTCAAATTTCACTTCAGGGTTCCTTTTGTGACTTTCTTTCCTGCTGCATCCAACCTTTAAGCCCACTTGTGTTTGTTTGGAGAAGGTCTGTGGTTTTAACAGGCCGCACAACATTATCAAGCTATGCCTGCTGTGAGACTTCACAGTGAATTTAGAGGTGCACATATTATAATCTAGGAAAACCCTGGTCTAATTATTTAATAATATTACTAATTAAGTCTAGCACTGCTTCACTTGTGCCTTGCCAGCAGCACATACCCCACTGAAGAAGCACAATCTGGTTGCTCTTCTGTGTTAGGAAGCTGTTGAACACAAGACCATGATCTTTATTTCTTTTCCATAAGCAATGTTGTGTTTCAACAAACTTCCTAAAAACATGTTGATTCATTAATTCCTGCAGTGTTTTGCAGCTTAGATAAAATCCAGGGACACTACTTTGTTTGTTGCTGAAGTAAGAGAAGAGAGAGGCAAGTCTTACTCAACATCTGGTGTTGGTCTTGTTTGCTTCCCTCTGAATGTTTCTTGTAACATATCTCTCCTGAATGTTAAAAAACAGCTTTTTTTTGCTGGGATTTATCCACACTGCTCACATGTGTCTTCCTCAGATTCCCCAGGAGTTCCACCGAGTGCAAATGCCCATCAGCTCTTCAAAGGCTTTAGTTTTGTTGCAACAACTACTGTAGAAGACCATAAAATATCCCCACTCACCAACATTCTGCCCATAGTGCAGGTAACACTTTGGTTTTTTGGAAACTTTATTGACATGTCAAAGTCTAACCAGTATTTAGTGTTTGCTGTCCATTTCTTGGTGGGGAAGCTGTTACAGAACGTGCCTCCTTAAAACACTTCCACGGGATATTTTGGGTGTTCCAAAGTGAGCTGCTGTTTGTTTGGAGGCAGAACTCCAAAGAGAAATCACGGGCAAGCAGGAGAAGCTTCTGCTGTTGGAAACTGTCATGGCAAAGAGAATGTTGTGGCTTCAGATGACAATTGCATTTGTTTTGTTTGAAGCAGCTTCATGGAAACAGTGCCCAGTTCACGGATGTCTATGAACTGAAGGAAGATATTGGTGTTGGCTCCTACTCTGTCTGCAAGAGGTGTATACACACAGCTACAAACATGGAGTTTGCTGTGAAGGTATTTGAGTGGATTACATTGTTACAGTGAAGAAATTGCAGTGGAATAGATCTGTACATTTAAATTTCTGAATTTTCCGGTTATTGGAGCTGTTTGTAAGTTCCAATCTTGAAGCCTGAAAATACAGTGCAATGATGGGAACACAGAAATCAGATGAGATTCATGGGTTGGAACTGGGCTGCAGAGGGAATTTGTGATGCTTCAGACAATCCATTGCATTTCCTTGCCCACTGGAGCAGGATAGGCTGCACTAATGATGGAATCTTAACAAGGATAGGGCAAGAAATGAATGAACTGTGGGATGTGAAGCTACAAAATGAATTGTGATTAATAAGAAGTAATTAACTCTAGAATTTTTTTATTCTGTTGTTGAAGGGAGGATATAAATAGAAAGAAAGTCTTTATTAAATAGACTTTGTTTAGCCAAGTTGTTTTTCCTGTTATATTTTGCAGATAATTGATAAAAGCAAGAGAGATCCCTCAGAAGAAATCGAGATTCTCATGCGCTATGGACAACATCCAAACATCATTACTCTAAAGGATGTATGTACCTCCTCCTCTGATAGCTCTTACCACACAGGGGCACAAAACAAACCAGATGGAGGGAGTTCCTTAGGATTCATGAAGTTTATTTCACCTAGAAAAATGTATTGGGAGAGCAGAACTTAATAGTAAAGGGAGTATTTTAAAATATGGTGTTGATCTGAATTTTTTTCAAAATGCTGTTTAATGAACTTGAAGTGAGGAAGGATGGGAAGGTTAGAAATGCCCTGTTTCTCATTCCAGCTGAGTCCCAGTGTGCTGCTCATCTGAGGAAGCAACTGCGTGTTGACAGTGTGTGCCAAGGGCCAGCAGCTAAAGTCTGTCTATGGAAGGGCAGAGTAGAGGGGAGTGCTGGGGCTGCTCTCCTCACAGCACGAGTTGGAGAGTGAGAAACGTCAGTCAGGGCCATGGCACAACAGCTGGCTGGCACATCTGGCTGCCACCAGAGCTGCCTCCCAGCCCGTGCTATGGCAGTCCTGCCCCTCGTGCCCCCGGGGGGCAGGGGCTCCTGTGGAGCTCTGGGCTGGGAGGGGGGTGTGACTGCAGGTGTGTTCCCAGATCTCTGCATGTCCCTGTGAGTGCATTGCTGCCCCTGTCCCCAGGTGTACGACGATGGCAGGTTCATCTACCTGGTGACGGAGCTGATGAAGGGGGGGGAGCTGCTGGACCGCATCCTGCGGCAGAAGTTCTTCTCGGAGCGCGAGGCCAGCGCCGTCCTCTTCACCATAGCCAAGACTGTGGACTACCTGCACTGCCAGGGGGTGAGGGCTCCTGCCAGGCACGGCCTCTGCTGCTGCTGCTGCCACTGGGTGCCTTGCTTGGCTTTAGGGCAGAAGGGAGGAAGGGTTTGTATTTCATAACGAAGGTGAATAATACACATAACTCATCCTTTATTCTGGCAAGCCCTTTTGACCCTACAGTTCAGGAAAGGGCAGATGTTTGTTCTCTTAGGCTTGTTGGCAATGGTGATGTCAGCTCCACTTGCACTGTGAGCCAGTAGGCTTTTTAGTATACCACTTGAACTGGTATTTGTTGGTATATCATTAGATAGAACTGTTAGTAAGTATATTCTTCTAGAGAGTGGCTTTTACAAATTGCAGATTACATACAAAAAAATGTATGTAATTTGTTGGTATATCATTGGATAGAACTTTTAGTAAGTATATTCATCCAGAGAATAATTCTTACAAATTGCAGATCGCATGCAAAATATGTACACATTCCTTCTAAATGGTTCCTTTTCAAATGCCTTTGTTTTAAAGGTAGTGCATCGAGACCTCAAGCCCAGTAATATTTTATACACAGACGACTCAAACAATGCTGATTCCATCAGGATTTGTGACTTTGGCTTTGCAAAGCAGCTCCGAGGGGAGAATGGGCTGCTGCTGACCCCATGCTACACTGCAAACTTCGTGGCACCAGAGGTATCTTCAGCTGCTCTCTGGTTCCCTTATGCTGCTTTTGATTTAGCAAATACTTCAACTTCTTAGCAGTGCTTGGAGAAGAAAAAAAAATTCTGCTAGTTTTCCTTAAATATAATCACACATACTTTGTAAACACTGGTGCATGTGTTTCTTATAAACCTGCTTTAAAATAGCGGAGTCCACTCTCAGAAGTAAGGTGCAAGTCTGTTGAGAATTTTAAGATGATGTTCTGGGAGCAAGAAATGTTGTTGGTGTTTACTGCAACCTGTATATTGGAAAATCAGTAGTCAATCCAGGGATTGACTTGCCCTTGCTCAGGCTGGGGAGTGGTGTTGGTTGGGGTGGTTTGTAATACGTGGCGAGTCTTTGACACTCTTTGTTTCACAGGTGCTCATGAGACAGGGATATGATGCTGCTTGTGACATATGGAGCTTGGGTGTTCTTCTGTACACGATGTTGGCAGGGTGAGAGAGATTTCTGAGCTGTTTTGTTTATCTAAAATTCCAGCATGCTGCCTGAATCCCTGCTTCCTTTAAAATGGGAAGGTATTACCTCCTGGAATGACACAGGCACTCAGATGGGGCTGTAAATAAATCAGTAAATATATAAACCAGGCTTATCCTATAGGAGGTTCAAGACTTCTCTTTGCCATAGTACATGGCTGAGGGATCCCAAGGACTTTCCCCAGTCTCCTGGAGGGAATTTAATCTGTGGTGGTTTTCTTTTTACCCTCCACCCTCTTGTCCTCCCCACCCTCATAGTCGCGTCCTTGTGTCTCCTGGCCCTGTTGTACAGCTCTCTGGTTTCTGATCTCTGGGGTTTTCTCTCTCATCCAAACTGATGCAGCTCTAGGAGGCATCTAGTGGCCAAATGAGAGAAGGTTTTCTGAATTTTCCTCTAACAGAAAAACAGCAGAATTTTGGTCTTATGGCTAAATAATTGGAAATGATTCTCCTCATAAACTGGTACCTCTGATGTAATATAAGAAGTATTAATAGTATTCAGTAGTGTATATATATTCTGTGATATGTTTCTTTTGGCAGTGGGATATTGACTGATTCACAAGCTCTCCCAGTTCCTTGCAGCTCTTTATCCATGACAGGTGTTTTGTTTCTGTCTCAACAGCTATACTCCCTTTGCCAATGGTCCCAATGATACTCCAGAGGAGATCCTGCTACGGATAGGCAGTGGGAAATTCTCTCTAAGTGGAGGCAACTGGGACACTGTTTCAGATGCAGCAAAGGTGCAGATGTGTTGTGGGTTTGTGTTTTATGTAGAATTCACGTGAATGTTACTGAGCTTTGTAAACTGGACTGCTCTGTCAGAGTGGTTTGCTCTTCTTCCCTGCCAGTTTTATTGCAGTGGGGGACAAGCAACTCTGCCCTCCTGCTCCAGGCAGGTCAGCTGTGAGCTCTGCTTAAGGAGCTCCTCAGGGCTTTGCTCACTGACTTCAGAGGCCCCCCAAGGGTGGGCACTGGACAGTTTGCTGGGCAGTCTTTTCCAGGCTGCTGTAATTGAATCCAAATGAGGTGTTGGTGGGATGCCTTCAAAGGAAGGGTGATTTTTACAGTTATCTGGCAGTTCTAGTAGCTACCCAGCCTGCCATTAAGTGTAATTTCTAATAGTGCAGTTTCTGTGGTGTTCAGTACTGAAGTTATCAAGTGTTTTGTCTTTGTTAGTACTTGCAGCAATTAAACTAGTACTTTAACAGCCAATTAGGTCTGGATATCTTGCCAGAAATCATCAGCTTGATTAAACAGCTGTCCTTTTTATTTCGAGACTCCATCTCTTACAAGTTTCTGTATGTGTTCCCTGGGGTTGGTGTTGACCTGCTCTGTGGGTATCTTAATCACCTGCATTACCTTTCCTAAAGATTGGCATGAATATTATTAATATTTAATAATAATAACTAGTAATATTAAAATAGCTTTTCCTGATCCTTTGGAACTGCTCTGTTTGTTCCATTCAGTAGGAGTGATTCAGAATGCTGCTGTCTTAGCACAAGTAACTCACTTCTGTGTATTTAAGAATGCTTAACATTTTGTACCTAAAACAAAGGGAACATTCTGTCAGCTTGTCCATATTTTGTTTTTAATTCAAACTGTTCTGTCTCTGTTCTGTGCCCTTCCCACCCAGCTCTTCTTTTGACCAGCATTGTAATTAGTAGCTTATTGCTGATGCTTCTGACAGGCAAAACCAAGTGTCCACTGCTGTTGGCTTCATTCTTTATGTGGCTTCCTGAAGGAAAAATTCACTGCTGGTGTATCACTGGAAATGAATTCAGTTGTGATATATGTGGTCAGCAGCCCCCAAATGTGTAGAGTGAATGAGGAGAGAAATTTGCAAAATAATAACTTTCTTCCATAAATCCTGTCTGCTAAATTTTAATAGGATTTCTAGTCTTTTCAAGATTGTATTAATAATAAACATGAAAAGCACAACAGTAAGTTCCTTCCCAATAAAGCCTTGCTCTGTTAAACTGCTGCAATAGTACAGCACATTGTTTTGAGCCTCCTGCAGTGTCAAGGCACAGAATGATCCAGTTTGTCTGCTGATCTCGGTGTGTGTGTTTGCATTGTGTTAAGCCCTCTGCCACATGGCTGCTTTGCTCATTGCTGCCATCAGTAGTGCTTTAAAAGTGATTTTAACTGAAGAGTGTGTTTTATTTTCCTGCAGGACTTGCTCTCACACATGCTGCACGTGGATCCCCACCAGAGGTACACTGCAGAGCAGGTGTTGAAGCATTCCTGGATTGCCTGCAGGGACCAGCTGCCACATTATCAGCTCAACAGGCAAGATGCCCCCCATCTAGTGAAGGTAAAGCACCCTGCAGTGTGCCCGGGGTGAGGGGTGTGCAGTGTATTGCCTTCCTTTAGGGCTGCAGACAGAACTCCCTTGTTTTCTTTAGAAGAGGGTTAGCTTTTGTTTTCCCTAGAACCTCCATATTTAAGGGCTTGAAACAAATTCATGGAATCATGGACTGGTTTGGGTTGGGAGGACCTTAAAGCCCATCCCTTCCACCCCCTGCCATGAGCAGGGACACCTTCCACTATGCCAGATGGCTCCAACCTGGCCGTGGACACTTCAGGGATGGGGCAGCCACAGCTTCTCTGGGCAACCAGTGCCAGGGCCTGCCCACCTTCACAGGGAAGGATTCCTTCCCAAAATTCCATCCAACCCTGCCCTCTGGTAGTGGGAAGCCATTCCCCCTTGTTCTATCACTTCATACCCTTGTATAAAGTCCCTTTCCAAGTTACTGGTAAATATTTTTTTTAAGCTGTGTTTAAAGGAAGAGCTAGTCTTGGGAAACACCCAGAAATGAAGTAGTTACTGGGTTGTCTCATAAGTCAGGACCTGAACAGCCCCTGAACTGGCTGTATTTGAGAAACCTGTGCTGATCTTCCTTGGAAGTTACTAATTCTGACCTGCACTAAAAGGTGATTCCTACATCTAAAGTACACAAAAGAAATACACAGGAAAGAAAGTGTGAGACACACATTCTCAGAAATTGGAAGGATTCAGCAGGAAGAGTATTTTTCCAATCAGCCTTCAGAGATGCCCATGACCTGCCCAAGGTTGTTTGATTTTAATAGAGTTCATTAAGAATTTAATTTGGATTTGCTATGTATTCTGATAAAAACATTTTTTTCTATGTATTCTGATGATGTATTTAATTTTTCTACAGGGAGCCATGGCTGCTACATATTCTGCACTGAACCACAAGACATTTCAACCAGTGTTGGAGCCTGTTGCAGCCTCCAGTTTAGCTCAGCGACGGAGCATGAAAAAGCTCACATCCACAGACTTATAGACCACGGGGACACCTGAGCACACAAGCAAGGGGGACACCCAACAAGTGGCTCTGTTTTGCCTGACCTGTGATCAAAAGGCATCTATGGTTTCCTGCTACACTACTTGAATTCTGTAAAAGTCCTTTTTTTAAAAAGAAAAAAAAAGAAATCCACAGGTTCATACTGTGTTTGTTTTACAGGCTGTATCTGTTAAATTAATTTAAACATCAGGTACACCATAATGAACTTCTCTACACTGTCCTTTGAGATCTGTTGCAAATATTCTTTCAAATTCTGTATAGTTTTACTGGGTTCAGTTATAAAACAAAGTGGTTTGGGGGACCGTTGCCAATGACCAAGTTGTACATAAAGTGTCAGTGGGAGTTTTCTTCACACCTTTAGACCCTGTTGTGAAGGAGAAATTAATTTTGCTGTTGGGCACTTTAAATTCATTCATTTAACTTGTCCTTGAGCATTATGCAAAGTTGACTGATGTCTACTGCCAGTGTTCAGTTCCTTAGTGTTGGTTTGGGAGGTGTGTGTCTGCATGGTGCCAGTAACTGGTAACTTTATGTGAAAGCACCAGCAAGGGATGTGGAAGATTCTGCACTTCACCCATCACCTTAATTTGATCACTTGTGACCCAGAAGTGCTGGTTGTGGCCTCTTACAGGGAAATGAACATTTCTAGCTGTTAACACAAATTGTGTCCTGCACTGAGCTGGAAAAGGTTAAAATGTGCATAAACTGCCAAAATTAAGGCTCTCAGAACCACTGGTACCACTTTGAGACAACACCATGCAGTTCAATCCTTTGTTACTCTCATTTGCCATCCATTAGTACAACTGCTGTTACTGCCCTCAGCAGTCTTTCCACTGAATCTTGAGTCTGTTTGCTGTGAGAGACAAACTGACACTTTATTATAACCAACTTGGCACATGGATTTTACCTTTTATTTATTTGATTCTCTTAATAGAACGTTGTTGCTTCTCTCTGAATCTCTCACTGCATGTACAAATATTACAGGACAGAAATGCAAAATGCTCTCTGCCTAAATGTAGGGGTGGCTTGGGGAAATAAATAAGCCTTGCAGTGTGCCCAGCTAAGGGAACTCTGACCAAGAAATGGCACAGCTATGGACAAATTCCTGACAATATCCTCTTGCCAGCACTCACTCCCCCTCTGTCTGGTTTTAGGACTTGAGCTGTTCCTGAATGCTGGGATGGAGAGGAAATTTACTGCAGGGCCAGAATTATCTTGGGGTTTTCTGACTCAAAACCAGTGCTCACTGTTGGTAGCCTGGGAACTAATGCATTCAGAGATAAACTTAGAAGTAGCTTTAGAAGTTGTAGACACTGAGCACTTGTAGTGACACAGTCTATTACTGACTTACCTAGACTGTGATCAGGTAGAAAATCCAAGTGACCAAAAATCAAATCTAATGTGTCATCATTGAATTTCCAATTCTAAGACCCCAGGGATGGCAGACCTTGGCAATTTGGAGACAGGAAAAAGCCTTCCAGGAGAATTCTGGCCCACCACCAGGAGTGGTGGTAATAACTGAGATCTTACAAGAGGGTGTTGGCTGGGTTTTTTTTGTACCTGTGAAATACTGGATGGTGGTGGAGGTACTGGTAGATAAGCTGCTTTCTTCTGTTGTGGTGGGGAAGGTGGAAATTAGCTGGCCAAATAGTTAGGTCTGAATATATATAGATTTGAGACTTCCTGAGTATAGCAAACATGGGTGTGCTCTTTGTATCCTGCAGAACATGCCCCCTTTGGAATTTCTGGAGTGTTTGATAGATGCTGGAAGCTTTAGGGGCCCTTTTGTGCCTAGTTTTGAGGTGCCTGTTTGAAATGCTTGAAAGCTTCTCGAAGAACACAACTGCTTCCTGGAAAGCTTCCTGTTTAGTACCAAATTGCCCCTTTTGCAGCTGGTTCATCCTCCTTTTCCTTACTGAAGACCTTTGCCAGCAAGAATTCCTGTAAACCTCTTGTCAGGATAATTTTGGTGTAAATTTACAGATGACTGCCAGAAGAATTTGAATTCACTCAAAAGCAAAAGGTCAAAGTGATGGAAATGAAGCTCCCTGAGCCAAGGTCAAGGTGTAAGGTGGGTTGAAATGCAGCAATAAAGGCTGTGTTTGGGCTGAGAGATAAACGCAAGGTATGGAACACAATGGAAATGTCAAATTGGACTTGTCTTCAGCTTTTCTTTGAGGCAGCAGGCTGGTCTTTAATGGCTTTATCCATGAATCATTGAACAGTGTTTCTGTGGGTATTTTCTTTTAGCTTGTAGAAGCACCACGTTATAAGCACCTTAAAAGCACTTTGCACAAGAGCAGTTGGAAGCAGCTGAAGGTACTGAAATGGTTCTTGATGTGCAGCACAAAGGTGGTGAGGGGAACTGTACACAAACAAGGCAGAGGACACCAAGGTGGATGTTCTGGTTTTTAGCAGAGTAAAACAACTCTAAAGTTAACCCTGCTGGTTTCATACCACTCCTGGGGTGAAAGCAGTGTTTTAGTGACTGCAGCTTTACAAAGCTGTCTTATCATGAGGAAGACATATTGATATGTTCTATGTGACAGGCCAGTGTACCCTGGTGTGCCAATTGTAATCCTTAATTTGGGAAAAAGTTCCCTTGCTATGACTTTCAGCATATCAGTCTTTGAAACATTTTGGATATGCAGGAATGCAGAAGGGTTCACATGCAGTTTACTCTGTATCTGATTATCACCTTTGAGATGCTCCTTGTGGAATTTCTTGCCTATTTTTCATCCCTTCTTTTCCCAACTTAGGTTTGGTTGTATAAAAGTAGCATGGGCTGCTCATGAGCTGTCAGTGGAAGGTCTGAAATGGAAGAGCAGGTGGCTGCAGTGAAAGGTTAGTGCAAGTTGGTACACTTTGTTGTCATTTTGGCACAGTGGAAGTTTACAAACTGCCTTACTGTGTTAAAGCAAGTCACATTTTTGCAAAGGCTCCTGATTACACAGAAATAGGCATTCAGCCTAGAGGAGCTACCCCAGAACTCAAATGATACCATATTTTGGCAGTGGCCTCTGTTACTGCCAGAAGAGCTCCTGCTTTGATGTTTGGTGGAAATAGTTAGCAATAAGCTGGAGCTCTGGTGCACAGAGCAGTTCCCACAGACAGCAGGCTCAGCACATGCTCTGCTGTTCCTTCACCCCTTGGACATCACAGTTTCTGTCTTCAGTTATCCTTGTGGTAAAAAGTGAGGGACTCTGCTGTATTCCTGTTACCTATCCAAAAACTGCAGTGGCACCAGCATGAGCCAGAGATGGGTGACAGTGCCCACAGCTGGGAGCATTGCCTGGCTGCCTTCAGTCAGCCACGGTGTTGTGGCTGCTGTAGCCTCACTGGTGGGTGGGTTTGATTCTTTGTCCCATTATCCTAAAAACCAGTAAACTCTTGACCACACCAGGAGCCTGAGGTGCAGGTGGGCCTAGTGTGGCTTAAGTGTTCCTACATCCAGAGGGAGAATCTAAAACCTCACCTGAGTCATTTGGAGCTTGAATTCTGTCTTCCATGTTTCAGTTCATTTTCCCAAGCTGATCGTCTTATGGCCAAGAGTTAAAATAACCTCTTGCAAACTTCAGCAGCTGGAAGTTCTTTGCAAAATACTTACAGACTGGTCTGTAGAACTGAGTTAAATGAATTACACAAGGCTATAATAATTCTCCTGATTTGTGTCAGTGAAATTAGGTTAAAACATCAATGCAGACCTGGGGCTTTATGTACTTCTGTAGCACTTACGTTTTTCAGTCCTATCCAGTATTAAGTTTGCCAGTGTTTGTGGGAGGGGAAGGGAGGAGCACCTTTCTCTTTTTCACAGGTTTTCAGAAGGCTCCTGGAGCTGTGATTGTGATGAGAGTCCTTATCTGATTCTCTAAGGTTAAAGACACAAAGTACTCCTTGAAAGTTCATTCAGGAACTTGGCTGGGTGTGTACTCGTACCTGTTGGTAACACACCTGCACATCATTGACACTGTACCATCCTCCTGCATTAACATGCCCCAGTTCAGCACATTCTGAATGCTGGCTGTCCCTGCTTCACTGTAGTTCTTCAATGTTTGCTCCCCCAAATTATGTTGTTCCTTTGGGAATGAAAGAACACAGATTTGGAAAAACCCCACCCTGAGTGTGTAGCTAAAGCTGACTTGAGTATTACAATAATTTATATCATTAGAAGCCCCCAATGAAATCATCAGCAACTGGTTTTCTAGAGGCTTTTCCTATGTAATGAAAGCAAACTTTCTCTAAAGCTTTAAAAGATACTGAATTGATTATCTCTCTTCTTATTTGGGCAATAGCTCATTGCCAGTAGCGAGTTGGAGTAACGCCGAGCCCTCTTGTGGAGTTTCTGGGGGAACTGAAGATGTTGGGGTGGGTCTCCCTTGCAGCACCAGGGCCTCAGCTTTGGCTGGTTGGCATCAGTTGTGTGGTGATGATGTGCCAGGCAGTGCTCACCTGGCAGCCCTGTGGCAGTGGCTGGCAGGGGGTGTTGGCATCCCACACCTGCACCGTGCAATGAATCCTGTGCTCGGAGGTACTACAGGTGGAACTGCCCAAATGGTCCCCGTTCTCACACAGTGGAACTCATTTCTTCAAGCATATTGTGGATTTTGTATCATACTGTATTTATTTCATTTAATTTTAAAAGAAATGTTTTCTTTAAAGCTCTGTATATATTGACATTAAAGTTTGCATTGTACTATGTTCTCTTCTTGCAAGGCTGAGTCTGGCAGTGCAGGGGGTGCTCTCTTGGTTTTCTTGGCACTGTTGCCTTGAGTTACAGGTTGCCAAAGACAACCTTAAACTTGTATTTATTTTTGTTAAATTTTGTGAATAATCATTGAGGTACAGTTTTAAATAGCTGGCACTTCCTCGAGTACTAGAATAAAAAGGTTGCAAATTCTTAACATTTTATAATTGACAAAAATCTGTCACTTATGATTTGGAAGTTTACCAGTTTATTATTTTTTCCTTTAAATAGGTAAGCAAACATTCCTAAATTAAATATAAATTGTTTTACTTGGTAAACCTTGCCAAAATTTCACATACATCAAGAGCTATTTATGCATTTATCCTCACACTTGTAATAAAACCCACCCTCAGGGATAGGATTGCTGTGTTACCTTAGGGTGGGATGATCTGCCTTCTGTGTGTTTTTCAGGTTATCTATTAAGTCTAACTTCATGTCTTAAGAGGAGATAATTTTCCTGCTAAGATCTGGTCCTTTGGAAATAGAAACTTGGATTGAGTGTCAGGAATCACATTAAATCACTGCAGGTTATTGAACTCCTCTGTCCTTAACAGAAACTGTTACAGCAAAGCCAAGTGGTGTTGATGTTCTCCCTGCCAGGAGATGGGACAGCTGAGGATAATCCCCATCATGGCCCAAGAAAATCAGATTTCAGTATAATGGCACTGATGTTAAATTGCAATATCTGGGTTTAAAAGACTCCTGAGGTATTTGATAACTCCTGTTGCTGTTTGGATTAAAAATGGGTAAGGGCTATATTTTTTTTTTCTATCATTCCCTGTGCACAGAAAGGTTTTCCCCCAGTTGCCTCAAGTCCATCTCCTGGGTGCTGTTCGCTGACACCAAAGCACTTTGAGGCCTGTCAGGTGGCAGGGAAGGGGTGACTGAAGCCACAGGTAAAAGGATTCCAAGATGGTGATGATTTGCTTCATTTCATTGGAGGTAGGCAGAAAAGAAAAAATCCCACTAGCAAAAAAGTACTACTTTAAAATAATTTTCAAGTCCATGAAAACCCCAAAGTCTCAGGTGAGTTTCTGGAGTTTTGGGGAAGATGTTGCTGCTGGGAGAAGAGAAAAGGCATGGATGAAACCCCAACCTTACTGACTATTTACAGGGACTGTGTCAGAGACTCCAGAATGTGCCTTCATCACATCCTGCCCTCCTGCTTTTCCTGCAACATTTTGGTTCTCAGGAGCAGTTTTCCCCATGATCCATCTCTGAAGCTTTGTGACTGTAAGACGCAGCTTCCCACATCTCTTTTGGGCTTTTATGGGATGGAAAATGTTTTAAGGTAAAGAAAATGCTCCCATATTTGCCCAACACTGGCACATTGTATGAAGAAGGGAGCAAGTTTCTGCTGGAAGTTCTGCCAAAATACGGATTTCACTGTGCTTATTTTAATTTTTGTTTAACAATTTCACTCCACAGCTTCTGGGGATTTCTCACAGAGGGTAGGTCTTAGAACCTGGAATTCACACCCTGCAAGGATTCCCCAAAATGGGGAATAGCAGGGAAAAGTGGAGCAGGAATCCTCAAATCACAGAGCGTCCTGAGTTGGGAGGGACCCCCAGGACCACCCAGTCCAGCTCATGGCCCTGCCCAGGACACCCCACCAGTCCTGTAGTCCAAAGGCTGTGCCCACTGCCCTGGGGAAGCCTATTCCATCCAGGAGGAGCCACTGAGGTGGGCAGGATGGCACAGGGATTCAGTGGGCACCTGGCATGTCTGGGCAGTGTTTGGGGTTGGAATTTCCCTCCTGCAATATTTGAGCTGCTCTCCCTTGGCAGGTGGGACTGGGGCAGCCAAAAAAGGGCAGGTTTGGAGAGCAAAGCCCTGAAGGGCAGAGTTTTGAGGTAAATACAAGTAGCTTTAGATCCAAATAGAGACCAGGTGTGTTAGTGATTTTTCATAGCTGTTGAACTCCAGCAAAAGTGACAAAGGTACCTCTGTGTTTTAAATACTTTTTGCTTAGGAAATCTATTGCAGTTTATTATGTCCTGATGCTCCAGAGTTCAGCATCTGGAGTAAACTCTACCACAGAAAAACTCACTGAATTCTGATAGTAAGATGACAATTTAGGAATGAAAATCACTGAAGAGCTTGCCTTGCTGAGTTAGAAGGGGCGTGATGAAGTTGAAGGTGTTGGACTAGATGGGCTTTAAAACCCCCTAAAATAAGGGATTTCTTTGTGCTGCTCCTGGTAGAGATGGGGGAGCAGAACATGAACCTTATCCTAATTAACAGTTCCAGCCCAGGAATTAGTGGGATTGCTCATTCTCTATGGAAAATGAGCAAACCCAAAATCAGTTGAAAGCATTGATTTAAATGCTCTGGCAATGGTTTGTCAGGGAGGGAATGAAGGCATGTTTTTGGAAATCAGTAACTCGGAGCTCCCAGCAAGCTCCTGACAAAGGCAATGGAAGCTTGGTCTCCAATTAATTATGGCAAATAAACATTTGAAATGCTACAGGCCAAATTAATATTTCAGAATTCTTCACTATTTATTGCGATACTTAATTTTCTCACTTAAATATATTTCGGGCCTAGGGCTGTTAAGAATTTAATTTTTGAGGGGCTTCAATGAATTATAAAGCATGTTTTAAACAGAAATGAATAGCTAATAAATGCCAAAAGTGATTAATTTTCTGCAATGTGGGAAAGCCTTTGTATTTAATTAAAAAAAAAAGTGCCCTAAATTGTTGGAAAGTAAAGAGAAGGAAAATACAAAGTGGATCGATTGAAATTTCAATTAATTTACTAAATCACAAACTGTTTCCCCTTTGCTGTGGCAACATTTTCTTCCACCAGCCCCCAGCCTGTTTTTAGTGTCCTTTAGTCACACACCCTGTTCTGGAAGGAACAGCATCTTACCTTGTGGAACAGTTGGTGTATCTAAACTTTTCCTGGGATAGAACAACATCAAAGATTCTTGATTTTATAAGCTCATGATTTTCTAAATATTTTAGTTTTTTTGTTATTTTTTTTCTCACTCGTGAGAGTGACCTGACAGGTTCCCAGGACTTGTGGTGTGCCTGCAGATGTCCTGGCAGAGCCTCCAGGGCTCCCAGCAGCACCATCTGCTGCCAGGGGTGCTTTGGGCACTGCCCAGCAAAGGGTTTTCTTGCAGCTCTTGTTGTGGGAAGCTCCTACTTGTCAGGAAAACCCCAATTCCCTCCAAATTTGGCTTCTGAGTGTGCACAAGGGGGCGTGTGGCCAAGGTGTCCCTGCTGGGGGACCAAGGGGTGAGATCAGGAGCAGAGAAAAGAGCTATTTGGCATGCAGGGATTAAAGGCCGTGTGCAATTTGGCGCTTGGGTGAAAACAGAAAGGGAAGTTCAAAATAAAACATCAAGCAAGATTTCTTCATGGCTTAGAAGGCAAAGGTATTGTAAAACATCAGGAAAGAAACACCAAAAAAATCCCCACCTGTGAAAGTCTGCATTTCTTGGTGAGTTTCTTTAACCTGCCATATTTTCCTCTTATTTTTTATGGTAGGATTTATAGAAATGAGATAAAGTCCTTTTTTTCTTCTTCTCTGGCCTTTGAAATTTCCTAAATTCTCTTTATTTTGAAATTATTGTTCTTCAGAGCCTTTTGAATGATTGAATTGATTCCTGTCTCTCCCCTTAGTAATGAAACCACTCATCCAAGAAAACGTTGGAGAAGAGACATCTCCTTTACAGCCCTACCCCAGTGAAAAGAAACCAGGTGAACAATAAGCTGGGCCATCCAAAGGATTATTGCAACAGAAGCTATTTAAGAAATTGTCTACAGGGAAATATCTGGAAGTGTAGCAAGTTAATCCTTAATACTCTGAGGAAAACAAAGCTGGGTGTAGCAGAGGTGGAGGGGGCAGCAGACAAGGTGCTCACCCCAGAGGTTTGGCTTTAGGCAGGCAGAAAGTTCCTGTTTTGCAGCAATTTAGCCCTGCCAATGGGCTGGACGTGGCCAGGATGCCATGGGAGCTGCTGGGTCACTGGGGAAAGCTCTTGGTTTGGTGTCTGGATGATGCAGGAGCTGCATGTGATGTGCTCTGAGAACAGAGGTGGGATGCTGGCTGGGGGATGCAGAACTCAGCTGTGTTTGCCCCTGCCTGGTTGGATTTGGTTGCCCGTGGCAGAGGTGACTTCAGAGGACATCGTCCCAGTGCTCAGAAACAACTGGCTTTTAGGAGGAAAAAAGCCATTTTCCCTTAGGAAATCTGAGCACTCTGAAATGAATGGTAGGTGGGGAAGGTGAGCAGCTTCTGCTGCAGGTCAGAGGAGGGAGGCAGTAAGGGAAGAATGGTTTTTGAAAATTTTAGTGAGACTGCTGTTGCTCGTAGGCCCAGACCCTTGAAATAGGTCCTGTGTGTGGAAACCCACCCAGGGTTGTGGGGGACTCATCCCTCTGTCTGAGGGAAGAGTCCAACACCACCAAGGCTTGTCTTGGCAACTCCTCTCAGCTGTATCTTTCAAGATCTTTATTTTGTAAAACTTGAGATTAGGCTTGATATGTGGCTTTTTTCCACACAATGAGCACAGATTAGAGGCTGTTAGTGGGATAGCTCTAATCCACACAGGGATGGACCATGTCTTCCCCAATATTCCAAGCTGGGTGAGAATACCTGCAGGTTACCTGCACTTTTTGCCAGGGCTTGTGTCCAAAATCTTACACACCTTGTACAAAAATCATATCAAATCATGGAATGGTTTGGGTTGGGACTACACAGACCACCCAGTGCCACCCCTGCCATGGGCAGGGACACCTTCCACCAGCCCAGGTTGTTCCAGCCTGGCTTGGGACACTCTCAGGGATGGGGCAGCCACAGCTTCTCTGGGTGTTTTCACTGCTTGGTTGACTTATTTAAACAATATTTAGCTGCTGCTGATAATAAAATTAATCACTTGCAGTTTCCTTTAGGAAGTTTTCCGTAATAGCTTTGGGTTTTTTTCCCACTGGAGCTTGTTCTTCAAAGCTTTGAGCTTCACAAAGCTCAGGGGAGTTGAGGGTCTCTCCCTTCCAAGCCTTGCTGCTTCCTCCATGAATTGCACCCTCCATAAATCCCAAATCCCCAGGGGAAATGTTTGGATGTCTCCTTCTCCAGGTGGATGGAACCTGCAAAGAGTTCTGTGTCTGCTGAGGAGTCTCCTTCCCAGCAGCTCTTTCCTTCATTTCTTGTTTATGAGGAAAACATAAAATCTCTTTCTGCACTTAAACTCATTCTGGTAATGCTCTAAATCCTACGCTTAAGGATGCATTTAATTAAAGATTGACTATGGCATAAAGTGGAGGTTAATTAAATACCAATCAATCCCTCTATGAAATACATATAAAGGGGCTTTGACTCAGGCAGCAAAATGAGTCTCCAGGAGGAGATTCTCCTCTTGCAGCTGAAGAATGGCTTTTCCCACACGCTTTCCCTGCTGCACTTGGCACTCAGAATATTCAAGTCCCTGCAGAAACCTGTTTGTGGAAACCAAGCCCTGGTGTGACCCATCCCTGCTGGTCAGGAGGCATTTCACAGGGACTTCTCCACTGCTTTCAATCAGACTCTCACTTTGTTATGGTGGTGTTGGTGTAATTAGAAAAAAGCTCTAGTTGATGAAAGAATAATTTTTTTTTTTTTTTTCTCCAGAGATTTTTGAGAAGGTCCCTTATAGAGGCATCAAATGTCCAAAGTTAGTAACACAAGATGACTTTTCATGGGACAAGTTAAGCTGTAGATGACCATGTAGGAAAATGATCATCCTGAAATGCAGGTGAGCTCCAGGGAAGAGGAGAGTTTTGGAGGGTGAAGCTCTCCATGCACTTCAGGAACATTGCCTCTGTGGTGAAAAGCAAGGTATCCTACTTCAGAATAAGGCTTTCTTTGAAATAATTTCAAAACTCTTGATTTTCAAAGTGCTCAGAATTTTTTGTTGGACATTCTTATGTTTAAACTCCCAAAATTAAACATCCCCTGTTTTAGGCAGGAGCAAAAAAATATTTAATATTTTAATTTTTAAATATATGGTTCTTTTAAAAATATTATGGTTCTTTTCTTTCCTATAAATCCTCTTGAATGCAAGCTTTTCTCACTGGGTCTTTCAGAGCTTTCCATCTCCTTCAGGAATCTGCTTTCCATGACTGCAGGGATGTCCTCCAGGAGCTCCAGGCAGCTGCTTGGAATGGCAGGACCTCTTGGAGGTGTTTTCCAGAGGGAGAAAGGTGTGTAAAGCCTGGGAGGCAGCAGCACCCTGCAGAAATGAAGTTGGTACTTCATTGTTGCTAAAAAGCCCGGGTTGGTCTCTGTCATTACACTCATTTTTATCCTGTCCCAGTGACCTTCAGATCACATTAACAATTTTATATTATGTTAGCAAATTGCTCCGTGAGAGCTGCGGCTCTGATTGCATTCTGAAGGTCATTAATATGATATGAAAATATTATTGTATTCTTTCCTTTCATATTTTATTAGTGATATGGAAAGCAATAAAGAGGCTGATTTTTGCTGGGAGGTTGCCTAGGGCAACTTGCTCGACAGCAGTGGTGTCCCACATTGGCTCCTAATCCAATCTCAACGGGAAGTTCAATTTCCTCATCATTAATTATTTAGCTGTATTTAACTGCTGTAAATTCTCAGATTAATTTTTTTTAACTGTTGAGTTTGATGACCTCCAAAGCCATCAGCATGAACCAGGGCAGTGTGAGACACTGTTGCTCTGTGCAAACGGAGCCACCCCTTCCACGAGCGTTTGTGTGAAGGAACAACAACAGCAAACCTGATTTTTCTGCTGTGAAGGTGAAGGTTCATTTCATGACCACCTTTTAGTGCAATTCAGTGCTGCAGAGTGGAGGAGGAAGGTGCTGGCAAGCAGGGCACTCCTTTGAGTGAGCCTGGACTGCCCTTCCATGCCCTTCCCACCGCATTGGGATGCTGATCCCCTGGACCACCCCAGTTCAGTCACTCCCCATCTCAGTCTGGGCTCTCAACTTTGTTTATCAACTCATACAGAGTGGAAAAGTCCCAACACAGGGCCAAGTGTGAAGGCAAGAACATCTGGGCATGTTTTGTTTGGTATTTAAGTACAGCAAAGCTTTAGACTTGCAGGAAGAAAGTTAGAAACGTTAAAGACTTGACTAGAGAAGAATGGGCCTTGTTGGCAAATTATCCTGAAGTTAACAGCGCTGAATTGGAGTGACTTCAATCAAAAGGACGACTTTGGTAAGCAGCAAGTAAGTGTTTCAATGCTTTAACAGCGTTGCAGTCCCTTAACTCAGCCGTAAACGACACGTGACAGTGAGTTATTAAATGTTATAAATACGCGAATAACGATAATACGGAACGACAATATTATTGTCCGGGGCCCGGAGCGGCGGCAGAGCGCGCAGTGCTGCGGAGCGCCTGCAGGTGGCGCTGCGAGCCCGGCGCTGGGGAGGCTGCGGCACCGGCACCGCCCGCAGCGGAGCCCAGCACCGCCCAGCACCATCCTGCGGAGCCCAGCACCATCCTGCACCGCCCAGCACCATCCTGCACCGCCCAGCACCATCCTGGAACACCCTGCACCGCCCAGCGCCATCCTGGAACACCCTGCACCACCCTGCACTCCCCTCGGCTGAACCCAGCACCATCCTGCATCGCCCAGCACCGCCCGCAGCAGAGCCCAGAAAAATATTATGGTTCTTTGCACTGCCCTCGGCTGAACCCAGCACCATCCTGCACCGCCCAGCACCATCCTGGAACACCCTGCACCATCCTGGGCCACCCAGCACCGTCCGCAATTGAGCCCAGCACCATCCTGGGCCATCCTGCGCCACCATACTGGACCATCCAGCACCATCCTGCACCACCCAGCACCGCCCACAGCTGAGCCCAGCACCATGCTGCACCACTATCCTGGGCCACCCACCACCACCCGCAGCTGAGCCCAGGAACACCCACCATCCTGGACCATCCTGGAACACCCAGCACCGCTCTCAGCTGAGTCCAGCACCATCCTGCACCAGCCAGCACTGCCCGCAGCTGAGCCCAGTACCATCCTGGACCACCCAGCATTGCCCTGTACCCCTCCTGCCACAGCTGCTGCTCACACAGAGCTCTGCTTCTCCTGACTCATCTGCAGAAATGGGGGTGGCTGTGGTACCCCAAACTTGGTGTGCCCAATCTAATCCAGCCCTGGGCCAGTGCAAAGTCATTCCTGCTCTCCTGGAGCCTCTTTATGCACTGGAAGGGGCTCTCAGGTGTCCCTGGATCCTTCTCTCCCCCAGGTGCCCCCCCAGCTGTGCCAGCCTGGCTCCAGCCCTGCAGCATCTCCGTGCCCTCCTCTGGCCTCTCCAGCAGCTCCAGCTCCTCGTGCTGTTGTCCCCAGGGCTGGGGCAGCTCTGCAGGGGGGTCTCACCTCGGGGGCAGAGGGGCAGAGCCCCCCCTGTCCTGCTGCCCACGCTGTGGGATGAGCCCAGGACATGGTTGGCACCCCTGTAATTCCACGTCCATGTATTTTCCTGACAGTGCAGCTGTGATGCTGCTGCTCCCCCCCAGGTTTGTGTCCTCACCTGCCCAGGGCAGGCCCCCCGTGGCAGGAGCTGCCCCAGAGGCACCACGCAGTGAAGCACCAGGTCACGTTCACTCAGGGGATGTCCGTGGCACCATCTGGCCTCCGATGTGGGGCTGTAAAACTCCATGGAAACCGAGGACAAAACAGGCAAAGCCACGCCGAGCCCCAGTGGGGATTTTATTGACAATAACAAAGTTCTTTGGTGTCTCTTGCAGGACAGAGGAGCACTTCGAGTGTGGTACCGCTTAACATCCTCTGAAACAACACTCTGAGAGGACTGAAGGTAAGACCCCGTGGACTGAGCCATATTTCATCACAAACAGAGCCCTTTTACCAGCAAACTTGTTCTGGGAAAGTTTCCAACTCAGACAATCTCTGGCGTTGTGGGATGGTGGGATCTCTCACGCAAGGAGCATCAAAGGAGTCTCCAGAGACGCTTGAAAAGAGGACAGGAGCCTGGGAGGGAGACTTCAAAATCCTGGCAAGTGTACAGATAAAATACACTTTGCTCTTAAATTAATGTAAAATTTTATGAAACTGTCTCTTGGAGATTATTCCCAATGTGGAGATAAAAACAAACAAGCAAACAACCCTACCCCCCCCAAAACAAAAAACCATCCCTGGCTGGTGTCCACAAAGAACAAGTGCTGCGGTTCCTAACCTCTGAATGACATTCTCCTCCAGAAGTTGCCTCTTCAGGAAGATTCCACATCATCAGGCTTTATCTGCATCCTTGACAAAACAAAGGAGATGTTCCAGGTCTCTGAAAAAAAAAAGAAAAAAGGGAATTTGTCCCTTGATCTAAACCACTGATTTATGCAAAGGCTTTCCTTGGCAAATCCTGCCAGGGCTGTGACCACTCTCTTGGGTGTCGTGGAGCTCCATCAGCTCCAGGTTCACCCTGAAGAGCAAAGCTGGGCTGGGAAAACTGGCTCTCCCCATCCAGGGCCTCCGTGTGGCCCAAGAGCTGGGATGGGATGTGTCTGTCCCGGGAAGCAAACAAGGAATGTGAGGCAAGAGGAGGGGAAGAAAACCCAGCAAACAGTGCCTGAGAAGAGAAGGAATTAGAAGAACAGATAATAATAATATTAATGACCAATTTTAATTAATAAGCAGCTAATTAATTTTATAAACACCATAAAATTGCCATAACAGCCTAATTGCTTTGCTTGTCTTGCCACCAGCCAGTGAGAAGATGAAGTGCTGCAATCCCCTGGATTGCGCCGTGGGAGGCGGCGGTGGAGGGACACTGTGGGATCTGCAGGGGCAGTGCCACCACCCTGGGCACACTCCCAGGGCAGTGCCACCACCCTGGGCACCCCGTGGCACTGCCCAGCATCACAGGGGTGCAGAGGCTCTGCCCTCAGTGTGTGTGTGCACTCACCACAGCTGGCCTGCAAATTAATGTCCACTTTGCCACAGCTGTGGAAGAAGTACCAAGATATCATGGGATTCCTGCAGCCTCTTCCGTACTCTCTTTCAAACCCTCTTCCAGCCCTTTTGGAAATATTTTTTGACTTCATGCCAGCACAGGTGATTGGTTTTATACTTCTTAACTCAGTAACAACCACACCTTTATAGGAAATGACTTCTGGTAAGTTGGGCTGTAGGGACACCAGATCCCAAAGGCACAGGAGCTGCTCTTGGTGCCCTTCAGAAGAGCCCTCAAACACAGAGCTCCTGTAACTCCTGGGATTTGTTTCCCTGGACACAGCCCAGCCACCTCCTGTGCCAGGGCACTGTTCCAGTGGCATCATGGTCACCCTTGAAGGAGTTATTCAGGGAGATGGGTTTTCTTTTCCCTGTGCTGTTTTTGCCAGTTAAACCCTTGCCATCAGTTCTGTGTGAGCACTTTGGATTTATCTGCATTGACCCCTCTCATGTGCTGGGTCTGTTTTCAGGAATTAGTCCTTTCCTAAAGGTGGGAATCAAATGAAATCACATCATTGTGTGCCATAATCTTATTGCTAAATGAGATTTTGTCTTATCCTATGATTTCTGAAGAGGAAAACAATGGCTGGTTGGGCGCTATGAGTTCTGTGGGGCACAGCACAAATTCCATTATTCACATAATTGGTGCTGCTGACTCTTCTGTCTTTGCATATTTATCTTCCCTCCATTCCTAACAAACATGTTTTTTCAGCACTTCTTTGTCATAAGGATGATGAGGATTAACTAAATGCATGTAAACATAACCATAAAAAGGGGGGGAAATACACTGCATGAGCAAACCTGATACTCTTCCCAGTTCATTAGAATTTAATGAAGAAATACTCAGTGCCCAACAGGGGAATCCTAATTCATTATGTCTTTTGAATTCTCATTAAGCATATGTACAGTGACTACTGGAAACCTGCACCCTTTCAGCTCTGTTGTCCATTACACTGCCTAATAAATAGTCATTATACTTCAATACTGATGAGGAGGCTAAAGGAAGTTTTATTCCTGTAATTAATTTTCCCTGGTTAACTCCTGGTGATCTTCCACTGTTGTCCTGGTGGTGGCTGAATCAAAGTCATTGCACAGGTGAGGGTAGAGAGAAGCTGCTCTGAAAATGGTTTGAGGATGGAGAAGAGGAAGGACCTCAACAAACCCTCCCCACACCCCCACAGTGACCACCTCCTTTCCACCTCGAGGATGTTGCTTTAGGGTCGAGGGGCTCTGCTGCTTTTTTATAGGGGCAAAAGCTTTTAATGCATTTAAATCCCTGGAAAAGTGTCCAAAGCCAGGTTGGACAGGGCTTGGAGCAGCCTGGGCTAGGGGAAGGTGTCCCTGCCTGTGGCAGGGGGTGGGATGAGATGGGTTTTTAAGGTACTTCCAACCCAGATCATTACAAGATTTTAAATGGTGACAACTGGCTTTGCCCAGTATGTGAATGATTATGTTGTCTGAAGTCATCCCAGAGGTAAAGCTTTGCCTGGTGTTCCACCAGTCCTGGGTGAAAGCTTCTGAAGGAATCCTGTGTCAGGAAACAGGGTATTACAAATCCTTCTGACTTACTCTGTAGCTTAAGGCAATGTTTAAAAGCTGCTTAATCACTCAGAGCCAGACTTTAGTTCCATGAGTGGCAAAGGGGTTATTCATTTCTGTATCTCTTCCCAGTTATTAATACCTTTGTCTTTTACCTTTATTACTAAAATGGGTAATAGCTCTGAAATAAGGGATCTCTTGGGGTGCTGGAGTCAGGAAATGACTGTTTCTATTCCAGCTGCTTTCCAGGGGGCTTTTTTCCACTCTTCCTTGCAGTTCAGCTCTGGCAGTTGTGAGGAAGGCACAGGAGGCTCTTGTCTGGTGTCTGCTCTGAGGGTGGTGCCGGCCCCCCAAAATCCCCAGCTCGGGAGGTCTTGGTGGAACTGCCAGAAGAGGTTCCCTGGCGTAGGAGAGTCTCAGGGGTTTCTCCACATGGGAACTGGGATCTGTGTTGGTTGAGGTGGTTCATGGGCTGGCAACCAGAGTCAGGGTGATGACAAGTGAGCCACCCAGGAGCTGCAGGTCCTCAGGGGTGTGGGCTGAGCCATCCCTCGAGGTGCTGGCCCCGAAGGCACACTCGTGCTGCTGCTCCCGAGGAGCTCAGCTGCCTGTTTGCCATGACTTGGCACTTGGCGTGGGATCAAAGGGACTTCTGGAGGGGGCTCAGCAGGGGTGGCAAATCCTGCTGGTGCAGAGGAGCTTTTCAAGCCCAGACCCTGAGCTCAGCTCCTGCCCCGACACTGGTGGGGCTCTCATGGGGGGGACAGGAGCACCTCGGCTTCCCCGGGGATTGTTGGAGCTGCCTCCGTGTTCATCCCTGGAATCACACCTTGTGTTACAGCTCACAGCCCCTTCCAGTGCCTAAAGGGGTTCCAGGAGAGCTGGAAAGGACTTTGGATAAAGGGCTGGAGGGGCAGGACAAGGGGGAATGGCTTCCCACTGCCAGAGGGCAGGGCCAGATGGATGTTGGGGAGAAGCTCTGGTCTTGTCCTTGGCGGAGTAACTTCCAGTTGTTTCAGTTTTCAGTGGTGGTAGTTCTGTCAAAACCAAGTGTTCTTTGGTGCATGTGAGAATGCTCTGGCTCCGACCTGAGATCCATGGCAGTGATTGCAAAGGGGATCCCAAGGAGACTGAAGGCCATGGGTGTATTCCAAGCAGCTCCAGGGGCTTTCCCAAAGCTCCCCCAGCCCTGCAGTGACACAGGTGAGCTCTCTGGTGGCCACACATTGCCCTCTCTTGTCCCTGTGTCCTTCCCTGCCCAGGGCAAGGGTGAGTCCTCATCCCTGGAGGGCTGACAGCACTTGGGGACAGGGGACAGTGGTGGCCTTGGCAGTGCTGGGTCAATTGTTTGACTGGATAATATTAAAGGGCTTTTCCAACCTCAGGGTTGGATTGTCTATTGTCCTGGGCTGCATTTGCTCTACCACTCCACTTTCACAAGACATGAGAGTTCCTCTCGGATTTTTATTGCTTTATATCAGGTTTTATTTTCCTGATAAAAGTGCAAGTAGTAAACCTGCATATTAAAATAAACCATATTTGTTGCTCTCTCCTAACTTACTGACTGCTCTTGCCATGCCCAAACTGCACATGCTCGCTCTGGCTCTCCCAAGCTTTAGAAATTAGTAATTATTTGTGTCACTCCAATGACAAATCACCACTATAATGTGATTTTATCCTTTTAAACCAAAATAACTTTTATTAATACCTTGATTTAATAATTGAAGCCTTGACTTTGGGGGGAGCAGGTGTTTGTTGTGATTAATAGGACACATTCCTTGCATATCACATAACTTTACTAAATCTTAGTAATGGTGTGGGGGTCAGTGTCACTGTTATTATAGGGATGATAATTATATCTTTGGAAAGCTGTCAGAAAAGTATCTTTTATAGGAGTCAGAGCAGTGTAAACAGACTGTACAGGCAGGCACTACCCTTTCCATCAATAGGTAAACAATCTTTGTTGAGCTCATCCTGATAGTCTTATTTTGTTGCCACATTTTAATTACTCATCCTGTCTGTTTATATTCCACTGCGTTCTGCTGAAGATACAAGCTTTAAAAATCATTGGTATTTAGGAAAATCCAAAGCTGGGGTGATGCATGCTCAGGTGCTAATTTATTTACATCAATTAATTTCAGGCCCCTGATGTAAACCAATTAGTATTCAACACTTAATGGAGTCATTATCTGTCAGATTAGCTTTTAGAAATGCTTGTCACTGCTACAGGACCAGGCAGCAGAACTTTGCTAATAAAACTAGCAGAATTAATGGAGTGAACAGCATAGATAATGACTTAATGTGGAACATACAATATAGAAAAGAGACTGAACAACTGTCTTCAAGAAATTAAGATATCATTGAGCTCGCTACTTTATTGCGAAAGTGAGCTCAGATGGTGCTCTTTGGAAGCCTTGGCAAAGTTTGATTTCAGACTGAACGACTTTCCCCCTTTGTGCCCTCCCATAGAGCCCAGCTGGGTGTGGCACCCAAATAAATACTTGGCGTTTGCCTCCCCTGCCCGGGGCTCTTTTTCCAAAGAATTGGGAATCTGGGAATGGTGACAGTATCCAGGTTAGGCAGCTGAGTCTGTGGGTGCCACCTGCAGCTTCCCCAGGTGAGACCTACGTGGTGCAATGCGCTGATCACCTGCCATTGGGCCATGGGATGCTCCAAAATAAGCTGTATTTGAGGCAGTCAGGCAGGACATCATCATTCTTCAGGCAGCAGAGCCTGGAATTGCACCTGCAATCACCTGCTGGGCTCTGCACACTGCAGGGAACCCCCAAAGCCTCGCTGGGTGTTTGCAGAGCTTTTCCCTCGTGGCCCTAAGACAGCAGCACCTGCCCATTGTCGTGTTCCTCCTGCTGAAATGTCCTTTTTTTTTATGTGTTCTCTGTGTGCTTTGTGGTCAGCCTGGTCTTATTCCAGTGCCTGTTCTGTGCTGAAGTCATCCCTGCACGGAGGGCAGTCAGAAAACTGAACTCCCATTGAAACTTTCCAAGGAAAATGCATGGATGGTGTCTCTGCACAGCAACTGCTGGGACCTGTGCTGTGCTGAGGGTGTGGAACACACCTGGCTGTGAGTCTGGAACACACCTGGATGTGAGTCTGGAACACCGACCTTGCCCCTCTCACATGTCCTGTTCCGGGGGGGCCATGGGCTTGTTGGGCACCCTGGGGCCATGGGTCTGTTCCTAATTGCATGAGGAATCCCTGGGCAGTAAATGTTTGTGGGATTGGGTTTGGGAAAAGTCACTACAGTTGCCTGTCTAAGCCACAGTGAGGATGTTCCTGCTCCCCAGGTGATCTTTGCTTTCAAATGTTTCCTTGTCACAGCACCACAACTTGAACTGCACCATAAAATAAGACAGAACAGAGCTATTTCTGTGTTCTTCACTGTTCTTATTTAGTATAAATCATGATGTCTTGCCAGGTCCCTCCCTGGGCTGCCCAGCTGAGCCTGATGACCTCTTGCTCCCTCTGGATAACCAGCTCAGTCCTTCTTATTTCAGGTTGTGCACCACTTGGGTAACACTATGGGACAGTTCTCTTCAACCCTGGGGATAATTTCATGTTATACATATTTTTTAAGTCTTCCTCCTTTAAGTAACTGCAATAACACCTTGGACGTGTCACCTCTCCTTATACAGATGTTGTATGTAAGTGCTGATGGCCATTTATACCTAATTTACAGTTCTATTGGTTTTTGCATTGGTTCTGGTTGTTCTCAGTGACAGTTTTCCACCACCCCAGAGGGACTCAGTTTATGGCTGTAAAATCAATATTTACATTTGATTTTCAGCATGGCATGTGGCTGCTGAGAGTGACTGAGTGAGAAACAGGTGACTGCAGGAAAATCATCTTGTTCCAGCTCTGCTGCTCCAGAAACTTGCTCACCTTCCTTGCAGGAGGCTCCTAAAGGAGGAGGGAGACAAATGTCTTCATCTTGGCTCTCCAGGCATACAGAGGTGATGTGCCCCTCCCCTAACTACCAGTATTTGAAAAACCACTTGGTGGCAGACAAAAAGCATCCTTCCCAGTGCCATCCCAGTCACATCCATGCCCCATGGAACCACGAACAGTTGCTGCCCCAGCACCCCCCTGACGGAGGCTTTGGAGAGATCAGTGACGGGGAATGTTTGCAGATGTCTTTTTCAGCAATCCCGGCAGAAAATCCTCAGCTCTGGGTGGTTTTTCTCCTCCAACTGTTTGTCTCCGGGATCCCTGGAGTGGGAGAACTTGGACCACGAGGAAGGAAACCTTGGCCAGCAGCCTTGGGAAGGTTCAGCTGGTGACAGGGGGATGTGGCACGTGTCTGGGCAAGCAGGGCACCAGCTTGGAGGGTGGAGAGCCAGCAGCCACAGCATCAGTTTTGAGAGCAAGAGAAACAAGCTGGTTTTATGAACTTCTGCCTCAGCTGAACTTTATTTTAATATCTGCAAAGAAACTTAAACCCAGATTAACCTCCACTAGGCTTGGATTTCGTTGTGAACGTTTTTTTACAGCTGTTCAGAGTTTTCTGCTCTTCCAGAGAACAATTAATTTGGGTAACAATAATTTGTGGCTTCAAAGAGTGTATCCATATGGCCATCAAGACAGTTTGTAATTCCATAATTGAAATCATAGATGGCTGCTGCAGCATCCTCAAAGGGGATGGGGTTTTCTGGCTGCTTTTTGTTTTCCTACTGCTTAGCCTTTCTTGTCAGTCTAAATATTTGTGGTCTTCCCTCCAAACTGGTGCTGTGACCCCACTGTGTCATCTGTAGAGGCACGATGTGAGGTGTTACAATTCAGGTGCTGCTTTATGGTCCTGCCTACTGGAGATGCCCCTTTGGAAGGAGGGGAAATTGCTGCTGGATAACACCACAGCTCCATCACAGCTGGCCTTGGCTGCTGCAGATACATGTTTACATTTTGCTTGGCGAATGTAAACACTAATTAAGCATTAATGTTAATAGGGCCTGGGCCCCTGGCTCTGCTGCTGGTGCTGCCCTGGCTGCAGTCCATCTCACCCCACCACTATCTGTGTTTGCTGGCAGAAAATAGGCATAATTAGTTATTCCTTTCCAAAGAGGGAGGGAAGGGACACTGGGGAGGGTCACGTAAGGACAAAATATTGTGTTCCTGGGAATAAAAGACTCCTCCCAGCCCCCTGAGAAGGGCAGGAGTGCTCTGTCCTCCCAGGTTGCACTGTGGGTGATACGGCTGGGAAGCAAGGCATCCCCCAGAGGGAAAACAGCCCCTATATTTCCTCTTCTCATTTCCTGCATCCAAACTCAGCTTTCCTAGGCAATTCTGCTGGGAATAGCTCCCCCCAGTATGGCACAACGAGGGGGATTCAGCAGCGAGTACAGGGATGTGAAGCAGCACCTGGTCCTGCCACGGTGTGGCCAGCCCCCATTTCAGCTTTAATTCACTCCACAAAAGCCTTTCTTACCCTCGTGGCCCTTTTCATGTGCCACAGAGGCATGACCTGGTCCTGGAGGTACCTCTGCTGCCTCCTGGTCCTGCCGTGGTTGGAGCCTTGGATGGCACATTGTCCCTTTTCCCTGCGCTCAGCCCCAGCCAGCGCGAACAGCAGCACTCCTAATTAGGCAGCGTAATTTCTCACAAACGGGTCCTCTCCCTTTGTGAGCCCCTAGATCTGCCAGGAGAATAAAAGCTCCCTGATTGTCCCCTCCTTTCAGCCCTTCCCCTGATGAGGAGTGTTGCTACACCTAATAAATTAAAGGACACAAAGTTAATGAATTTTTCATTTGAACTCCCAGCTAGGTACGGATTAGCGAGGCTGACGTTGCCCAAGAGCTCAGAATTAGGCAGGGTCCTACAGGGACATTTTCTTCTTTCCTGAAACCTTTTCATTCACCTTTTCAAGCATTATCTTGCTGGGGAGAAAGAGTTCCTTTCACACCATTTAGCCCGTGGGGTTTGCTTTCTGTCGGCGCCAGAAACGGGATCGCTCATTTTGTTTGGCTAATGGCTAAAAAGAAAGGGCAGCGTGAGTGACATCCAGGCAGCCTGACAGAGGAGGGATTCACGGCATCCTCAGCAGCACTCTGGAGCAGACCTGTCCACAGCACCAGTGCTCCCACTTCCTTTAAATTCCACTTTACACCAGTGGCAGGGCTGTGGGCTGCAGGGGGCTTGGCCCTAGAAATAAAACTACACTCGATTTGGTTGAAAAATAACTGAAAATGAATGTCAGAGGCCCCGTGTGAGTCAGAATTCAAAGGACTGCAGTTGTTTTCAGCGTGCAAAGGGATGTCTGGCTCCTGAAGCCAAACCTGCACGTATGGCCATGGGGAGGGAAGCTCTAGTTTGTTAGCCCTGGATTTCCTGTCCAAATTAAACCTGTCCCTGAGAATTTCAGTTTTAATATTCATTCACCTTTTGACACTCTGAAAGGTTTGTTTAAGGAGTGAATCTGGTTTTTGGTTAAAAACAGGAGTTGCTGGGGAGGGTGGTGGGACCAGGGCTGCCCCACTCGCTGCATCATCCAACATTCCCAGGCAGTTCTGGCCTTTCCACCCCCCAAAAAAAAATATGTGGCTGAATTAACTGAGAAATCACTTCTCATTAGAACACATCCCAGTGGGATCTGTTGTGATGCTCCCAGACGAGATGGGGAGAAGGGACTGAAATTAGTGCAAAAATGAAAAAGGGGGAAAAACCCCACAATAAATCCCCCCAGGTGCTTGCAAAAGCCCTGGGCTCTGTGACACACAGAGGGGCTCAAGCTGGGGAGCATCCTTGGGGAAGCCGGAGCAGGGGCAGAGCAGGAGGGATGGGAGGAGGATGCTGCCTGCAGCCCTTTGCTGTGGGAACTTCTCCCAGAGGTCTTTCTGCCTCTGGGCTTTGGCACTTTTCATCTCCAGAGGTGGCACTGGGTGTTCCCCAGGGGAAGAGGGTCTGCCCAGGTCCTCCTGTTGGGATCCCACTGTCACTGTCTCAGGTTTTCCTGGTGTTCAAACTGAAAACGACATTTTTATTCAATTTCTGCCCTCAACTTTGAAGTCATGTTGCTGAATCCTTTTATAATACTTCTATGTGGCACCTATAAAGGCATTGCAATAGTGGATTATTTTATGCAAGAAGGTGCCAGAGCCTTTGGGAAGAACCCCTTTCAAGTAGAAATGTCCCATACACAAGAGATTTCTCCACTTCCTAAATAATTTGGGATCAAAGATCTTGGCACTGGGTTAGGCAAGGGTTGAGCATAAATCTGGCTTTAACTGAGATTCATGTTTCCATTAAAAAGTAATTGCAAAGAATGCACCGTGATTGTCTTAATAAATGATATTTATGCCCCTTGAGGTGCAGAATGGATCCATCATTTCACACATGGCTCTCAAGGAGGATTAGCACTGCTTGTGTCCCTTTTCCCAACACGGTCCCTACCTCTGCACCTTCCCTGTGCTGGATCTGCCTCTCCCAGAGCCCACCCCTGGGTTACCTGAAGGTCCCTTTCCCAACCTAAGAACTACTGTCACCCTCCAACTCAGATAATGATCCCAAGTAGGGAAAATTTAATTTGTGGTCTTAGAAACAAGTTTAGAAAACCCCAACCCGACTGGGGATGAACAATTCCCGTGCCTTGGGACCTGACTGCACTTGCACCATATGCCAGTGGGAGTATTTTGAAAACTTCTGGGGGTGGAGGAAGGTTGTTCTGGAGGGAAACGTTTCCCTAAAGATTTATTTCCTCGAATCCCATCCACTGATGCCCTTGTTGGTGGGCTTAGAATCAAGGTCTCTCCTGCTTTACTGCCAAAGCTGCCAAGGGGGCACTTTTCAGGTGCAGAACTTTTAATCCAGAAGTGAATTAACATTAGTAGTGAAAGTTCATTATAAATCTGTCTCAGAGACTCAGTTGTTTTGCTTACAGAACAGGTTTACCTTTTCCTTGTGGCTTTTTTTTTTCTTTTTTTCTCCAGCACGAGAAGAAAGTTATTGCAACCAGTTGATGTGCATCAGCATGGGCTGGGAGTGATATTCCAGTGTCTGCTTTCCCAGTTAAAGCATTCCCGAGTGCTGCTGCTTCCCTCTCTTACAAGCATGGCTAGTCCTGCTGAACATCTCTGTGAGTTGTTTATTTGGATTTATTTTTTTTTAAATGAATGTAACTTCTTGGATCAGACAGAATTTCAGTGCATACATTTGCTTTGTTGCTCTTTCTAATCGGTCCAGGCTGATTTGCAACTCAAATACTAAGAAAATATATTTATGAATGTACTTTTTAATGGAACCAAAACAGATTTCAGAGGAAATATTCATCAACAGCCAAGGTTTTTGCATCACGAATGCGCCGTGTTTCCTCTTATTTCCTCTATTCATTATTACCCTTGCAAACAATCCACTGTTGATAATTAATATTAATTCCCTCCACTTTAATTGACAGTATTACCAGGGGGGGTGACGAGATGGGCTTCCCAGCATTAAATAACTTGCAGCAATTTGTAGTGCTCAGCTTGCTGCTCTGCTGATTTCCCAGGTGCTTCCCCTCTCCTGCACCTCCAGCCCCGCTCGGGGGGCACCGGAGCCCTCGGGAGAGCCTGGCTGTGCCACGCCGTGCCTCCCACCCCTGGCACACCAGATGTTGGCCCAGATGTGCTGCCCAGTGCCTTGCTGGGGCTCAGCCCTGGTGGGGAAGGCCGGGGTTTGGCTGCTCAGCTCAGCGATGCTGTGCCTTCGTTGGCTGCTCTGCTGGGGGGACACGCTGTGTCGGGGTCCTCGTGCTCAGGCAGGATGGCAAAAATCAGTGGTCAGTCTGGGGGGGTTGTGTGAAAGAGCTCAGGGAGACCCCACAGAACTGTAAAAAAAAAAAGCAAAGCAGTATTTGTGCTCTAGAATGGAGATCAAAATATTCTGTGTTGGATGGGGGAAGGAGTGAAATGACTCCGACCTCAGGAATTTGTTTTGTTTTGTAAAATTAATTGAATTTTAAAGGCTGTTTTGTCCCTAATACAAGAATAATTCTCCTCAAGTCGCTTCAGTGATGATGATGTACTGCACAGGAGGTTCTGGAGCGTGGAGATCAGATGTTCAGGAACAATCTGTGTGATGAGCAGCAACTCAGTAGCAGCTCCAGAACTTTGCTGCCTGAGCCCAGCAGTGCCACATCCAGCAGAGCACCCACCAGGTTTCACCCACACCCCAGCAAATTGTTTTCCCCATTTTTATCTCCCCCAGATCAACCTGAGCCAAAGCACACCCAGCTGGGCACAGGGGAGGCTGAAACCCTCCCATCTCCTGCTCTACAACCTTTTTGGCTCTCCTGTTTCCATCCCTCTCGTTCCCCTTTTCTCCTCCCTTGGTTTTGCAGAGAAGGAGGAACTTCCTTTGCCAGGAGGACAAGGAGAACTCGTCATTGCAGGGCTGGGATGTCACACATGGAGCTTCCTGCAGTGGGGTGAACACCCTGGGAAATCCCAGCCCTAATCTGGGATTTCCCCGTAGTTCAACATGGGGGATACACGATGGACACAGTCCAAGAAGGAATGTTGAGCTCTTCTGACTGGGTCTAAATAAGTGGCTGTGAACCCTGGTGGGACCTTCTTCTTTTTCTCTTCTATAATTTTATTTTAAAATTTCTTGGGTTTTTTTTCATGAAGTGCCTGGGATGTAAAGTTTATGATAACTGGTTCAGCCTTGTGCCTTTCCCAGTCCTCCCTGTGCTCTTCTCCTGCCTCAGGGTGGCTCAGCCCCTGCTGGGAACCACCTATTAGTCAACATTAAATCTGTATTTCTATCTTTGTGACACCAATCCTGGTTTGGTGCCTACACTACATTCTGAATTCTTTGCAACTGGTGATATTTAATGTATATAATGTGCATTTTTAATACTCTATTACAAAACACATAAAAAAAAGGATGTTAGTGCTATGGCAGAAAGTAAATATCGATGACATCATTATATTTGATGTCTTGGTTTTACTTTTCATGCACTTTCAGTAACTGCCATCTTAATGACCTGTTATTTTCATTACCAACTATCAGATCAGATGTGATTTTGAAAAAAAAAAAGTAATTTTCCCAAGTAATTTGTTTGAGGTAATGGCAGGAAGTGATACACTTACTGATTTTGTGTATTTTACATTCCCAGCTCTTTCTAAACAGGAGTTACCTCAAGTTCAGTCCTTGAGGAGCTCACAGGAGCTGCTGATGGTTTGGGAGGTTTTGCCACCTCCATAGTTCAGAGTTGACAGGAAGGAGTGTTATGTTTCTTCTCTTACCAGAAGGATTTGTGGAAGTGCAGAGATTTGTGGTGATCATGTGAAGTTTTACCAGGGTAGGATGACACCTTTGGGTCCTTAGGGAAAAAGACCCTGCTCTGCTGCAGGGCTTTAGCTTTTAGTCAGGGACCAAACCCCACCAGCTCAGAGCTCTCCAGGGCTCCTCATCCTTTGGAAGGTGCAAGAAAACCCAAGTCATCGTGGAATAACTTCCCTGAGGATGCATCTTTCTCTTCCAGGTGTTCCAGGTAAGGCTGCTCTGTGTTGGCTTCTCCTCTCTGTGCTTTAACCCTGGTCTTAAACTTGTTTTAAAATGCAAATTTTCAGTGGCAGAGAATCCTGAGTCATCAGAATGGATGGGAATGTCCCATCCCTGGAAGTGTCCCAGGCCAGCTTGGAAGGGACTTGGAACAACCTGGGCTAGTGGAAGGTGTCCCTGCCCATGGCAGAGGGTGGAGTTGGGTGGTCTTTAAGGTCGCTTCCAACCCTCTTCCAGACTGGTCTTGAACACATTCCCATATATTTATGGGACTGGATTTACCTAAGGGGAAAATAACCCATCCAGAGCTGAGGGATGTGTTTGGAGTCTGGCTGGAGAAGGTGTAAATTGTCCATGTGCACTCATTAATGGACCACAGGCATCTTATGACAGGCAGTGAAGTTAAGATGCGATATATTTACAACAGACAAAACTTTTAAAAAGGCACTTGTAGTGTTTAATAGGCCTATAAACCCCACTGTGACATGTGAAAATCAAGCAAAGAACTTGTGGTGGTCTGAGCAGCCTTCCAACAGCTGGTGGGAGCAGGAATGGTGTCCCCAGCAGCACAGCTCTGTGCTGGGAATCTCCAAAATGCTTTAGTTTTGCATTTGAGCTTAAACCCCCTGGGCACTGGTGGGAATGCCTGCTGTCTCTTCAGGTGTCCTGTTTCCAGGGCAGCTGGTGGGTATTGGAGATGGCAGGCTGGGTGGGATGGGCACCTTGTGGTTGGGTGATGTGCTGTGTGCCGTGGTGGAGGTTCATGCCACCAGCTGTCCCCTCTGGGCTGCTGTGGGCAGTGCCCTGATGCTGGGCTGGGTTTGCCCCTCCTCACAAGTGCTGTCCCCAGCCCAGGGGTGTCTGCCCCTCCTCACAAGTGCTGTCCCCAGCCCAGGGGTGTCTGCCCCTCCTCACAAGTGCTGTCCCCAGCCCAGGGGTGTCTGCCCCTCCTCACAAGTGCTGTCCCCAGCCCAGGGGTGTCTGCCCCTCCTCACAAGTGCTGTCCCCAGCCCAGGTCCCCGTTCGCTGCTCGCCGCTCTCAGCACGGTGTGTGCCATGAGAAGGAGATCTCATCATTTTAATGCCTGGTGTAGCCTGGGAGAGACCATAAACATTTAATAGACCCATAAACATGGAGTTTAACCTTTTCAATGTGCTGGAGCTGGACTGGTCCCACCACCCTGTGTCCCCATGGGTTCCTGCCAAGAGCACGAGGGGCGGCCACGGCGAGTGGATCCAACAGCACAGACCCCACAAAGGTCAGAGCTGCAGAGTTTATTATCATCTCCCTGGGAATATATGAGGCATTACAATCTGATTGCACGTGTTTGTGGCTTAGGTTGGGGCAAGAGGGAGAAATGGGCTGGCATAAATCCCCTGTGAAGACAGTCGTTGTGGCGGGGGTGGAAACCACAAGGCACAAGAGGTAGCAGCAGCTTGGGACTAATTGTGGATGTGTTTTCTTTAGGAGGTTAGGAAAAAAAACCCCAAAAACAAAATCTTCTGATAAAATACTTGTTTGGTATTATTTCATTTGATGTGCTTTATATTGCATGAAGCAGCAAAAAGCATTTTATTGGCATGGATGAGGGATGTTACAGAGCAGGAAATGTTCACAGTGAGTTTGGCCCTCGGAGATCAGCTGAAACTGGTGTGCAGCAGAGGGAAGGGGCAGAAACCAAGGCAGGCTTCAGGTTCTGACCTGGATTTAGGAGGCAGGTGCTGTAACAGGTGCTCCCTCTCACTGAATTGGGTTTGTCCTGCTCCAGGCACTACTTTTGTCCAAGGAACAGTGCTCAGAGATTCAGTAGGGCTGATTCCCAGGAAGGAAATGCTCCTTCACAGAGGGTTGAGAGCCAACAGGGATGTGAGATCACTGTGACCCAAGCCCCTGGAGACAGAGGCAGGACAGAGCAGATGACAGGGAGGGGAGCCCAGGACCTCACCCAGGGACTCTTGTGCTCCTCTGAATCCCCTCTTGGGATGGTGGGGCACAACAGGGGCCACAGTTCTCCCAGGTCTGGCTGAGACAGCCCAAGTGACGCTGAACCACAAAGGTTCTCCACCAGGGAGAACTGCAGGCTCCAAAAAATCACAGTTCATAATCTTCTCATATACCATCCTGCAGAATCTTTGAACTTCAGCTTTGTACTTGAAATCTAATCCTGTTATAAATATCTTACTATGCAACTGCATGTTTTTCTGAGCAAACCACTGCCAGCCACATTACCATGTACTCACTTCTGCAGGGATCTTGTTACAAAGGCAGATTTTCTTAGGCTCAACTACAGCTTTACTACACTAGGAAGAACCTACAAGAATAAAACCCATACTATGTTGTTTTCCATTAAAACCTTATCATGGCTGTATGAATGGGAGTGTGTTGCATCCTCTTTCCGCCCCAGCTGGGAGAAGTTTGGGCTGAGCAGGGCAGGATTTTGTGTTTATAGGGGGTCATTCCTGTGCTTATGTTGGGTTTGTGCAGCATCACCTGCAGAGATTGCCCCACTCTATTGAAAGCAGGATTGCACAGGAAGATTCAGCCCTGCAAAAGCTTTACATGGACAGAATTCTCACTGCTGAATTACTTCCTTTGTGAAGAATCTCTATCAAAGGTAATAAAGTTTTAAGTCAACAGTCTGAACGTATGCAGAGCTCTAATCTTCCTGCAGATTTGGTAATCCCCCGTGACATTTACAGGACAGTTTCTGCAAACTCAGAATTCCAGGGCTGAATTAGCATTTCTGAGGTGTAACCGATCCCCCGTGTGTGTGTGTGTGTGAAGCAGCAAAGAGTCACAAACTCAAGTCTGACAACGCTCGTGTTTATGCATCAGCAACTCATTTTCAGGATTTAGGGGAGGGGGGAAGAGGCTTTGGCTGATTTTCCTTGTCTGCCAGGGTTTTCTGGCAGGGTTTTGATGTCTCCCCTTCTTCCCCCCCATGGGAAGCCCGGCACAAGGCCAGCCCTGCTTTCCCCCCCACCGTAACTCACCGAATCTGTGCCGCGGAGTCGGACCCCCAGCACCTGCTGGGCGCCTTTCAAGCTGCTTTAACTGGATCACAAGTTCCCAACTGTAGATAGATGTAACAGAGACTAATCCCATAATCTAGACAGAAGTACAAGCCCTGGATGGGGAGCAGCTCGTGTTCCCTCCACTTGCCCTGCAGCCGACGTGGCAGGGGAGCTCACACTCCATCATCCCCTCCCCGGCCGTTTTAGGGGAAGAACTGTGGGGCTGATTTGATTCTTTTCCTTCCCATCGTCTGGAGATAAATATGCAAAACAAAACTTGATGCTTCATCCAAAAAGGAAAACAGCTTTGGGTCTGAAATGGCATTTCTGCACTGGGTAAATATTATTTGTACTCGAGGAGCACAAGTCAAGGACTGGCATCATTTAAACAAATAAAATGAAATCCAGCGGCGGAACAACGGAGCAGCCTTTTGGGTGCTGTGAGAGCAGCAGGGCTGAGGAGAGCTGCTGCCCAGATTTCATAGGCACTGCTTGACACATGCACGTTTCCAGAGGTGTTTCTGCAGCCCCCACTCCTCGGCGTGGTGCTCTGTGCCAGCAGGACATCGATCAGGAGCCGCCGAGCCCGGCCCCGGTGGTCGATGGCTCTGCAAACCCAGAGCCTGCAGAAACGAGATTTACCATTGGCTTTTTAACTTCTTGTTGACAGGCTCTCACCAGTGGCAGCTCTTCCTCGCTCTCCTTTTTCTCTCCCATTCCAAGATTTAATACTGTTTTATAACTCTAATTAAGGACGTGATTCTACAAATATTTACGAGCTGCCGTGGCGCTCACGGGGAATCTTGAGCCACAGATCCACCAACAGATCCGTTCCCAGGCATGTGTAAAACAGGGCACCACTCAATCCCCACCACGAAAAAAGGGAGTTTTAAATCTCCTCTCTTACCCTGCTTTCCCAAATTTTAGAAACTCAATCCAAAATCCATCTGGAGCAAGATTTCCTATACTGCTCTTCAGCAGAGAAGTCTGACTTTCTTTCCATGACATTAACCCAAAAGTTATTTACTTTGGCCCTTTGCATCTCTTACAGTGTTAACAAAAGGAGATGCTTAGTGCTTTAATAAAGCTTTTGATTTGGAAATTATTTACCATTTCGACTTTGTACACTCTAATTGCTTTTGATTCTTCGGAATATCTCTAATGGAAAGCAGCTGAAAGGCTGAGGTTTAAAAATGGGCTCTTGCACATTTGAAGTAAATTTTATCCTGCAATCAGTCATAAAGATCTTAACTGCAGCTATCACATATCCTAAATATGTAATTGCTGTGGAGCCTTTCCAGTCTATTGGTTACAGGACTCGAGAGAAAGGGGAAAGAGAGTACAAATGTACGCCCTGATCTCGGTGGGTATTTTGGGGGATACTCAGCAGCACTGATCACCTGCCTGAAATATTGTATATATATATTTTCTAGGATGGAATCTTGGGATTCGATTGTGCAAAGACAAATCAGTAATTCCATTTGCATGGAGAGCTCACTGGATCCCAGGGAAGCTGTTCTGGTGAGTAAAGCAATGAATGTTGTCTGGGTTTTGGGCGCAGACCCTTGAGTGAAGGACCCCAGTCCCACATGCTCCTCGGGGAAGGACTTGTTTCCAAGGTGCCTCCATCCACATGTGGATCTGCCCTAAAACCAGTGGGGATTTTGGTACGTGGCCCAAGAGAACCAGGCTGCTCTGCCTGAGCCTAGGAAATTGCTACTAACCATAGAAAGAAAAGCTCAAAATACTGAATTTGGAGGGACTTTTAAAGCATCTTGGTCAAATGTAGGTATAGATTGACCTGTCCAAATTCTGAGTGATCTATAATGACCAGTATAAAGTGAAATGGCATCTCTGCTTACTCTTACTAATTTTTGCCTTCAGGAAAACCCCCTCCTATATCCTGGCCTTCTTTAGAGGGGAGGAGAACACAGCTTACAAATATTTGAAATTTAAACCCAAAGGAAGCCTCTGGTTCTCTTCTTTTTGTGTAACACGAAAAGCAGGGAAGATCCAGCCTCAAAAATTGCTTAAGATGTTTGACGCTCTCCACTGAAATCACAAAACCGGGGTAGTTTATTGTTATCAGCGACATGCTTGCTTTCAATCCTTGCTTTAGAGGATTGTGTGAGGTATTTCCATACTGAATTAGTGTGAATGGCTGCTAAGTACACACCAAAATTCTTCCAGCTGGGAGCCGTGGCTGTGCAAAGGCCAGACCACTGGGGTCCTTGAGGAGAGCGGAGGGAGAAGCTGCTGTAAGCCCAGAGGCTGCTGAGATGGCTCCTCGGTGGTGGGCAGCTTATATAAACCCTGGATGTGCTCCTGCTGGAGTTACTTTATTATAACAAAGACCAAATTTGGAGTCTCTCATTCTTATGATTCTACCCCGCGCCTCTTTCCACCCCCTCTTGAGTTCTTTTTATAAAAGAAATCCTAAATTCGGAAGGTAACCTGCTCCGCGACTGCGAGGCTGAAGTTTCTCCCCCTGCCTTTGGTTTGGTGGGACGTTGGGATGCTGAGCTCCACCCCCATGGGCCCAGCACCCCGAGGCCTCCCCACGCACACCATGGGAGATGGGCAGCCAAGAAGACAACAGTGATCCCTGCTTAACATTAGGTGGCACAAAAGAGTTTCCTTTTGCTCGCAGGAACACTGAGATCGATGGGCAATAACAAGCTGAGATTTTCTTTTCTTTGAACGAAATTCTCCTTCCCCATTTCCCCAGCTTTTCAGCGGCCTTTGAAGCGCGTCTGTTTATAAACTTACTCCATTTCGTCTTTCATTGCATCCCTTTTGTCTCATAACCTAATTTGTTTTAAAATAAGACGTAGCCCAGCCCTCGCTGTGGTTGTATTTACAGAGCAGCCAAAGGGCTCTAAACCAGGCTAATTTCAGTGCAACGCCTTCTGTCCCTCCTCCAAAGCAAGGCTGCCTTTAAGAGCTTTGCCTCTCAGGGCCCCGAGTGTTCAGAGCCAGAGTGACCACGCAGGGCATGTTTTAACCCGAAGCTTTTCATCCGTGTCCTTAACTCGGGGCTGTTTTCCAACCGCAGCCATTTACTCCTGCTTCAGTCCGCGGTGTGCGTTTATCCTGTTCCTGCAGTTCACTGAAAAATGTGCTTTTGGGGGTTACATTTCCTTCTCCTGCTGCTGTAATCCTTTGGGAGAGGGCTGGAGGTTGTGGTTCCCCTGCGGAGGCTTTGCTGCCCAGCACAGGGGCAGCCGCAGGCCAGCTGCCCCCAAGGCTGTGGCGCTGCAGCTCGCCGAGATTTACAAATAAAATAAATCAGTTTTATGGTTAGGAAACAAAGCATCTCCCGCTGTTTACATCCCAAATTCTCCTCGCTACCAGGTACAGGATGGCTGGGCTGTTGGGACGGCGCCTGTCCACTCGCTGGCTATTGGAGACAGGATCTCGCTCCCTACTCGGGTCTCTTCTCGGGATTCCTAAAGGTAATTCTCTCCCCCTAAACTGCTGGCAGAAGGGCTGGCTATTGTTTTCTCCAAGGTTCGGCTTCGGAAAGGCTCAAAGGAAGAAATAAAAGGCCGTTTCGCTGCCGATTCCTTGAAGTTTTGCGGCTCACCCGCCTCCCCCGGCACCCACCCGGCCCCGTTTCACCCCGATAGACGTGATGAGCTGTTATTGTTCCAGGGCACGGGGAGGGGGGCGGCGAGAGGAGACCCCGCCGAGGGGGAAACAAAAGAAACTTCCTTCGTGCCCCGGTTCCCCCTGCTCGGGGCGGGGAGGGGACCAGGACCCCCGGGGGGGACCAGCCGGGGATGCGGGGGGGATGATGCTGCGGGGAGGGGGGTGATGGTGCGGGAAAGGGGGTGATGGTGCCGGGAA
>VXAU01005158.1:300330-316449 GCA_013399695.1 Formicarius rufipectus | reverse complement strand
TTTTTTTTTTTTTTGGTCTCTGTTGGCTGCTCTTGAACGTGAGTAAATGCTGTGCAGGGAGAGAGGAGGGAGAGAGCCACACTGCCATCTCAGAGCCCCAGCCAGGAGATGGACTGACAGATTGCAAATTAAACTAGTCCTAATGTAAGAATGAATGCGGCCCCCCCCAAATCTCTCCCAGAACCAGCCCGGCTGCAACGAGCCCGGCACGGAGGGAGCGTGGCTGCGGCTGGGCTGGTCCAGGGAGGGACAATAAAGCCAGTCACGGGCAGAAAAAATCACAAGGTAAATAGTATTTGTGTTCTAACTGCTGCGGTTTCCGAGGCGTTTGAGGCGACTCCTCGCTCCTCCGCTCGAATCGCCTATTATTGTTGTTATTAATATTTTTTATCCACGTTGTTGATGTTTGAAAAAATTTACTTGCTGCGGGGAAAAAAATGTCATTCCTTCGTGCACTACCCCGTCATGTTCAGGTCACTGTTGTTTTGGAGCCGCGTCGCTTTTAGCAGGTCTCGTCTCGAACATTTGGTTGATGGAGCAAAAAAACCCATAAATATTCCGGGAAGTCTCTCTCTCTCCAAAGTGCACATTTTTTGCTGTGGGACCGGTCTCGCCGTTTATTAAATCCACGAATTGAAACGTCGGGGTTGGTTGTGTTTGTGGAGAAATAGGGATGGGGAGAGGGGGCTGCGGCCCCGCTCGCTGCTCGGGCGGTGCGTGGCAGCTCCTGAGGTCACGCTGGGAGTCCATAGACCCGCACAACAATGCGGGTCCCTTCGCTTTTACGTAGGCATTTTCCTCACCGTGCCTTTCAAACAGGCGTGATGATAAGAACGCGTTTGTTTCATCCCGGATTGAAATCCCGTGGTTTTTTCTGGGGTTCGCCTTTGTTGTTGTTGGTTTTGGTTTGGTTTTGGTTTTGGTTTTGGTTTTTTTTTTCCCCCCCTTTTCTCGGTGAAGCTTCTCCCAGCAAACGGCGGGACGCGGTTAACGATGGGCAGCCCCAGCCCTGGGTGCGGGGGAACGGCACCCAGCTCCGGCCACACAGGAGGCCGTCCTGCCTGAGCTTTAGAAATAATCCACATACAGTTCCCGAACGGACAGATATCTGCTCAGACATATTTAAAGGAAAATGGGCTGGATTTGAACTCGCGCTAACTGGCTCGCTAGTTAACCTCTGTTGACTAATGAGACATTGAAGACAAATCGCTCTATTCCTTGGATGACAAATACCTGCGTTGCTGTTTGGTAGTTTACCGAGCAATTTCCATGTGGGGTTTTGGTTTATATGTTGTCTTTCTTTTATTTAATTTTTTTTAACTATACGTTTTTCCAGCTGTAGCACTCAGCGTGCAAAGCATCCAGCGATGCTCCTGATCCCGCAGAGGGATTGGAACGCCTCCTACATTTTGAAGCGCCTCGTCATTCCTAGATTTACGTTTCGAAATACGTAGATGCTGCTGCTAATTCTTGTTTTCTCGCAGACTTTCTTGTGTTTACGGCTTGGTGGAAAGTTTCCTCCCCTCTTCATTGAGATCGCGCCAACCAAAGCTGTTACAAAAATGAACTTTCAGGCCGCGCTGCGTTGCTAAAAGGCGTTTCCTTCGCGAATGGCGCTTGGGCAATGCAGGGTGGTGATGGGGGGCGGGAGGCAGGCTGGGTGTGTGCGGTTCCCTGGCACCTTCTGGCACCTTTTCTCTCCACCCCCCCACCCAGGAGAATCCCGGTGAAAGCCTCTGGAGGCTGTACATCCCTTTCCCTCCGTGCCCTCCCCGTGGCGGGGGGACCCGGGCACGGTGGGGGCTGCAGAGGAGCGGGGGAGAAGTTCATGGGGAGGCGAGCGGGCAGTAAATCACCGCGGGCCCCGGGGCACAGGGAAGCGCACACGGGAGAGTCTCTACCAAAGGCGGGGAGTGTGGGCAGACAGCCCTCGGCTGCGAGAAATAAATGGGAATAAATCAAAGCGGGGGTGCCCGGGGCAGGAGGGGCCTGAGTCGGCCCCGCTCCGCCCGGGAGCGCCGGAGCAGAGCCGGGGAAAGGCACTCTGCAAACTTTTAATGAGATCACCGGTGGTATCGATTTTTTTTTTTTTTCCCCGTGCTTCAGACATTGGAAAGTGTCCCTCTGGGAATGGGGGAGGGGGCAGAAGGCAGTGGTGCAACCCGAGCTGTGTTGGACAAGGAGTTATTTCATATTTTCTAAAATAAACGGCGTCTCGGAGCGTCCTGCAGAGAGCAAAGGGATTCCGGGGGGTCCTGAGCCAGCCCACCAAGCTGCGGGTTTAGCGGTGCAGGTCTCGCTTTGCAGGCCCTTGGTGGACCTCTGGGGGACCGTGGCGGGCTGTTATCCCTGATGGAGACCCCCGGGAGAGCCGGCTCTGCCCCTCGGACAACACATTTTTGAAGTGCCACATCCAAATATTTCCTATTTGCCTCTTCTCCAAACTGTTTAGAAATTACTAGTAGCGAATAAGTAAATTGGAAGTAAACCTAGTGAATTAGGATGATTCTCTATCAGTTTAATTTATGTTTTATAGTTAGTTTAGCCTTCTGATTTGATTGCCTTAGTAATGTGAATTGCCTACAGCTGCTGATGATACAGCTTTAATTCTGTTTTAAAGGTCATGTAAACATGTGCCTGTAGCATAAGGAATGCAAATTCAATTCCCTTTTAATGCTTCCTCACATTCGCTTCACAGCCTTCACCTAGAAAATTAGCAGGATTTAATAGGGAGCCGTGTGACTGCTGTGATTCCATTAAAAGCCCCTCTCGCCCCCAGGCGTGGCTCTCCCGGGCCACTCCACGCCCGTGACACGGACGTGGATGCGCTTCCCACGCCCGTTCTGGGGGGAAATCGAGGCATTTTCCGCCCCGGGATGGACTCCTCGCCTTCACCCCGGAGCTTTAGCTGCAGGTGACTCTCCCGAGGCTGCAGAACCCGACGGCACCGGGAGTTACCCCTCGAAACCGCGAGAGCATCACGCAGGTGTACACCTATGCGTAAGGCTGTAGTAGAGCCGCGTGTTCCCTTACGTCACGGTGCAAGTTGGTGCTGGGAAAGAGAAAAATGGGTAAAAGTACTTGTTTTCGGCCGAGGTGGGCTCTCCGCGTCAGCAGGAGGAGAAAAGCGGTGCCGAGGTGATGGGCGTAAACGCGAGGCGCCTGTGCCCTGAAGAAAGGCATTTTCGAATTAATCTTTAAACACAGCCAGCCCTGAGTTCATCAGAGAGCGCTTCACTCTTCTAGGTAAAAAAAAAAAAAAATTAAAAAAAAAAATAGAAAAAAAAAGGAGGGCAAAAGAAATTATTGCACCCCTCTGTNAATCAGAGAGCCCTTCACTCTTTTAGGAAAAAAAAAAAAAAAATTAAAAAAAAAAAATAGAAAAAAAAAGGAGGGCAAAAGAAATTATTGCACCACTCTGTTCCCCCTGTTTCAAAGGGTTTTAGTGAAGTTGCTGGCAAGTTTCGCCTTTGAACGGGCGGACTCTAACGAGAGGGGAAGAGCGTCAGAAAAAGCCACTCTGGAGCCGCTTTGAAAAGGGAGCGATGTGTCACTGCAGGGCGAACGGGGGCCAGAGGCCATTTCGCGGCCCCTCCAGGCTCAGGGACCCGGCTGGTGCCCCGGGGAGTCCCGGACAGGGATGGAGGGGACCGGGGAGCCCGGCCCCGCTCTCCCGGCGGGCTCCTTGGCCGAGACGGCAGAGTCGCAAGAAGTGCCCCCACCCCTCCTTTGGTGATGGGAGTGTTTTCCTGCCCTCTGGGGGTACCTGTGTGAGCCCCCAACCCTTCTCGTCCTCCCTTGGGGTGTGGACAGCATCGTCCTTCTCGACTTCATCCCCGGCACTCCTGCCATACCCTCTTCTGCATCCCCATTCCCCCTGCCTCCCCACACCTTCACCCTCATCCCCCCTGCCTCCCCACCAGCATCTCCCTCATCACCCCTGTGTCCCCACCAGAATTTGCCCCCCCTCTTCATCCCCACCACCCCTGCCTCTCCCATCTTTGTCCCCAGTCCCCTGGCTCTCCACCCCTGCCTGTGCCAGGGCCCCGTGGGCCACCCCATTCCCCTCTTGCTGTGAAAATGGTTCACTCTCCCTCGAGTCCCGCCCGGAGGCCAAAGCAGTCAGGGTGCTGAAGGCGCCTGCCCCCCTTTCCTTGCAGTGAGGAATCCTCACTGTGCCCCTGCCTTCCCTTCACAGAAATGAGGGGTTTTTCACAAAATCTGAATCCTTGTAGTAACAGCTCATTGGTGATTCTGCTAATGTTGCACACCTCATTAAATAGCCCCAAACACAAGGAGGTTGAAATGACTTTATTGAATTAAAAATAGCATAGGAAATCACCTATGGTACTTTCATCAAATAATTACTGTAAACTCTATACATACAGCCAGAGATTCCCTTTAACAAATCTATTCATAAAACACGCAGGGGTTTATTTAATAGCTGGAATAACTTAGAGCAGCGCAACTCGCTTGAAACATCGAGCCACACTCGTGCACTTCCTAATGTGTTCCTGTGTGTTTCCCTGAGTGTTTTTCTTCCTTATCTTTTTCATATCTGAAGTTCTATTCCCCTCCTCTACTCCATGTATTTGATCATTTTTTCAAGTCCCTTGGCTGAACCAATCTCTTTTCATGCAGAGGATAAAAAGAGAAAAACTTCAAAGTAGGTTCAGGTAATTAACAGCTGAGGGGAATATAATCTAAACCATAGGCCCTGCTTTGCACCCAGGTCTGCTTTCAGAGCCAGCCGGCAAGGGAGTGCCTATTCCCTATAGCATCCAAATCTGCTTCCTCTGAACAGCTTTGCCAGGCCTCCAGTTATCACATCTGCATTTCAAACACCATGTCTCTGGCATTAATTATTAATTAGCCTACAGTCACCCCAGAGGATTTAAGTTCCAGCCTGCACATACTTATTCATTGACCTCTATCTTAGTTTTTGTTGGAAAAAACCCACTAGAATGCTTAATAATTTCCTTTCTCTCAGACCCTCTGTTCTGGTTTCATGGCAGGGAAACAGTATATTTTGAGATGGAAAATCACAGGGTTGTGTAGAAATTTGTTTAGAGCAAAACGCGATGTCAAGAGTTTGAACAAACCGTTTCAAAAGGTTTCGAAGGAGTTTTGTGTGAGTGTTTTTACCTTTGACAAATGAATTTATGGATTTCCCAGAACTGTGAGCTGGTGGATGCAAACACGAGGCCGTTTGGTGCTGGGTGGAACAGAGCTCTGTGTGCACTTTCAAATTACAAACTGGATTTAATTACCTGGTAGCACATTTCTAGGATCAAACTAAGGCAAATGTTGGTTTGAAAGCTCTGGGGTTACCCTGCTGTTGACACGAGCAAGAAGGAAAATAAAAATGCTCTTGCAAGGCACGTCAATGCTGGGGCATTAAAGATGTGCTCCCTCCTCAGGAACATGGCACTGCAGAGCTCTGGTTTGTATCAGTCCCAGGGTGGTTTGGAAGAGGCTCCTTAGCTATTAGAACAAGCACATATCTTGCTACTGCTTTCTGAGCCCTTGTGTATCTTGATACTAATGTTCCAGTAGTAAAAAAATCAGGTAGAAACTATTTTATATGAGTGTCTTTTTCACAATGCTCCATGAAATTCAGTGTTTGTTAGAGCAGGGATGAGCTATGTACTGGATTCTGCCTTTTGTTAATGGATTTTGGTAGTACAATATCCCACCCCCCTGACTGAGCCCTTTTTTAATGCAATTATCTCTAGACAAACTTCCTTATATATTGCCATGGCTTCCCATTTTTATATTTGGTGGTGCTATCTCAGCTAATCATTGAAACCTAAAATATTCCTCCACTTTGTTTCCCAAGGAAGTATTTAGTCTGTAATCATGAGGTCAGGCTTGTTAACTTCTATGCCAGCCTAGAATTGATTTTTGAAAGCGTTTAATCTGCGCTTAAGACTCTTTGAATTTCTGGTTAGTGAAGGATATGGAAGAGAGCTCTGATGCACAAACACACTGTGTTGAGCTGCTGGGCTATCTCGGGAAACTCAAGCACATTTTTCCAAAACTGCAGCTCAACCAGCCCTTCCTGGAAAGCACAAGCCTCGTGTGCCTGTGCTACAGCAAATGGGCTCCTGAAAATAGATGTTGGGACAATGCTCTTGCCTGCCATGGGGGATCTCTCTCCTCAGCCTCCCTGAGAGTCTTGAAGAGTTGCCTTGTTGCTGCTCTTTTATTATTTTCATCTTTTATGAGCAGATCTGGGGAGCATTCAGCATTCCGTAATAACTATTTTTGCCTCTGCTTCAAATATTTAGAATAATTCTAACATATAATTTAAAGAGCAAAAGTGACTCTATTTCACAAGGAAAAGAGGAACAGAAACACTTCAAATTTAATTTCCAGGAAGGTGATTCCCATTTATAAACCAACAGATTGTATCTTCATGCTGAAGAGAGAGGTAGATCTAGATTATTTTAATAAGACATCCAGGACCTTTTAATCACTTCTACAGTGATACTAATACCAGTAATAACAGTGATAATGGAAAAAAAGCCTGGTGTGAAACCAGGGCTGGAATCTGTTCTTGGGAAATGTCAGAATGTTTCTGAAATTAAAACTTAGCTGTTAATGCAGCTCTGTAGTGTATGAATATTAAAGAGGAATAGGGACTGAATTTCTTGCACAGCAGAGTGAGGTGTTGTTTCAGCAAACAAACCACGTGGCAGCCCCGTTTGCAGGGCTGGACCTGGGGTGATGTGAGAGGATGGTGGGGGTCGAGGTTGCTGGGCCGGGACCTTGCTCCTCTGAGCCCTCTGACGTGTCTCCTCGTTCCTCCTGTCACTTACATTTATTCACATTTATTAAGCAGGTTCTTGGGATGGAGGGTCTGCGCCCCAAGACTGGAAAACTGCTGCCAGTGCTGTTAAGTTACAGTTTTGTGTGGTTACAGTGCCAGGAGTGAGAAAAGCATGAATGTACAGATACAGTGGGTTTGACATGTTGTGAAATATTTGTACTGTTCTTGTTAGGAGAGATGAATTTCTACATGAAGCCTATTTTATGGTTCATTTTAGATATATTTGCATTTACAGTTTTCTGTTAAGCTTAAATATTTTACTCTGTTGGTAAGAACTAATCCCTGGCAAGTCTAGAAATGCTTTGACCCTCGCTCTTCTTATACCTTTCACTCTTTTTTTTGAATGTATTTTAATTTTAAAATAACTCATACAATAGTTTTCCAGCAGTGCCTGACATCCACCAAGGACTGAGCTGTAACTGCATTTTGTATTTCGAGTGTTTCACACGGACATGTTTGGAATTCAGATTTGTAGGTTGCAGATCACTTTTTATGTAGAGAAGCCACATGGGTAATTCTGATTTTCAATTACTTGAAGAGTGATTATAGTAAAAGGCTGTTGATTCCGTGTGTGTTTGAAGTCCATGGGCGTCTCTTGATGAAGCCTTGGATGTTGTGTTGAGGGAATCTTGCCCACCTGTGCACTTGGAGGTGGGAAAAAAGCTCTTGTACAAAGAGGGGGTGAAGGTGTTGATGTCTGTAGGTATTGCTGTGTCAGCAGAAGGGGCTTCCTGTTGGATTAAGAAGAGAATGTGGGGCCAGACCTTCCACTGGCATCCCTGGGCACGGTGGCACTGAAATCTGGGAGCAGGGCTGAGCTGTGGGAGTGGGGGCTGTGCTTGTCCCACCCAGAGGCTGAAGGAGCTCCGCCAGAAGTCACTGCACAGTGCCCGAAGTGACCCAAGCCCCCCTAAACTCGTTCTCCTCCCTGATGGTTCCCCGTGGTGACGACCCCCCGCCGGTGGAGCGTCCCTGGGGTGACTGCAGTGTGAGCACAGGCTGTCGGTGAGGGGCCGGCAGGTGACACAGGAGGTGTCACACGGCGGTGACAGCAGCGGTGACCTCGGCGTGCTGCCCGTCGCCCGAGGTGTTGCTGGAAGGGCTGTGCGTGCACCGAGAGCACCTGAGCCCACCCATTTCCCTCCGTACAACCGTGCCGTGACCGCTCCTGGACTTTGCTTGTAGCCACCTCAGTCCTCAGAAGCCCAGAGTGTCCCACCCCGAGCCCCTGGGTGCGGCCAGCCTGGCGTTCCCTGGCACGGGCTGCTTTGAGTCTCCCCGAGCTGGTGCTGAGCTCTCGGGGCTGCCCTGGCCCCTCAGCCCCCAGAGCGACCCGCAGTGGGTTTGTGGGATGATTCCTGCCAGGCAGACCCTTGGCACAGCCTGGCACAGCCTGCCTCTGCCTCTTGAGCTGCCACCCCCAGCCCGGGGCTCTCCCCGTGCCCGCTGCGGGGGCGGTGGGGCTGCGCTCCACACCTTCCCCTGCCCGCGGGCTCCCTGGCAGTGCCTCTAGGTGAAGTTTTAAAACCCTCCCAGAGCTTCCCATCCTCCCCCTTTGCTTTCTTTCCCCCTGTATTTTAGTGTATTTGCTTTCTTTTTCCCTGTTTTCTTTAGTTTCTTTTTCCCCCTCCACACATTAAATCGCGGGGGCTCCACTGCTGGGGGTTGAAGTTCAGCGTGGAACGAGTTGCCGGGGCCAGGATGTAAATTGTCACAATTGTCACAGTTTGGGTGACTTTTTATCAGCTGGCAGCCCAGCCCACAGGCTGCAAATGACGTGATTTCTGCAATTAAACACTTCATCATCAGAATCCTTGAATCCTAGAACGGTTTTGGTTGAAAAGGACCTTAAAGGTCATCTTGTTCCACCCACCCTGCCATGGGCAGGGGGAAAAAAGGTAGGAACAGCATATTTAAAACTTGTTTGTATGTGCAATCCAAAGAATAAGGATGGTATTTGGGAATTTTTGCCTGTTCTTATTATTGCTGCAAGTTTTAAAACCACAAACCAGAGTGTATATGCGTGTGCCATGTAACTGCTACTACCAAATCACATGTAACACTCAGTGGTAATTGTGTTCATAATTATGGAGTTAATTGAATTTCTGGAAGAGCTGAAATCCAGCATATAAAAAGTCTCTCAAGATTAAATGTTTTAGTTAGGGAAGAACTGGCTCTTTTGGAATACTGGATAAAACAAAAGTAGTTCTCATATACACATGAGCTTAAGACTCATAAAATAACCTCCCCAAATAAATCTGCTCCATGAAAGCTCTTCCCAACAGAATGTTTGGATCACGCAGAAGCTGTGAATTTTTGCAATGCCCTACAAGGGAAAAGCAGCGTGTGCTGAGGTGTTTGAGACCTGGAGAGACCCTTAGAGGAGCTGCAGCAGCTGCATCTGCCAGGCTTGCAAGGCTTTGGGAGTGCTCTGGAAATGCACTGCTGCCAGCTTAGCCCTGCTGTTGGCAGAGAATATGGCAACAACGTGCTGGAAAGTCACATTTTGCTTTAGTGTTTGATGTAAAGGAGTGCTATCTTCTTTTCTTCTTAATTTTTTTTTTATTTTAATTTTTCTTTTGTGATCCATTTGGTGTTTTTGTGCCACTTTGGGCCCACTTCAGGCTGATTTGCAACTCACCTGTTCCACAAGGGGGTCACAGGCTGTTATCCCATACAGAATGTGGACCTGCTGGATATAATGAACTGATTTATCTTTAGAGATAAAAGAATAAGGGCAAGAATTCCCAGTATGTTTGATATTAAACCTTGATACCTCACCATGGGTAGAGTTGTCTTGAAAATGAGAAAGGATTGATAAAAATGTATTGAAGTTTTCCCTTCCCTTCCCTTCCCTTCCCTTCCCTTCCCTTCNAGTTTTCCCTTCCCTTCCCTTCCCTTCCCTTCCCTTCCCTTCCCTTCCCTTCCCTTCCCTTTAAAAAAAAATTCCGTCCTTTTTTTTTCTTTTCTAGGAAAGACTTTTTAAGTTTACTTTTTGCAAGAGCAGTGGCAGTTAAACATTTTTAACAAGGAAATAATATACATTGGAAAAAAAACAGCCTCAAATGTCAGCAAGCACAGTAATGACCCGGCCCTGTAGGAAATGCAGCTTTAATACCCCTGTTCCAGAGGCCCCTGTGTGGAGTTTCATTATTTTCTAGGAAGACTCACAGGAGACAGTTCCCTTTAATATCCTGTTTTTCCTACCGACGAGATTGGCCTGAGCGGCTAAAACACAAAATACTGATAATTAGACCTCGGCTCCCTCATCTTTGGTCGCGGAGTTTCCCCTCGCTGCTCTTCTTGTCAAAAAGCTGCTTGTTCTTTCCGGGGGCCTGGAATTTATCTGGAATATTGCTGCTGTGCTCAGAGAGGGGTGGGCAGCGGCCCCCACGAGCCCCGACGTGCAGGGGCCGTTGGTGCCCACGAAGCGCCTTTGCGCGGGGGCTCCGCTAATCCCGCATTGCCTCGACGGTATCTGAGCCGCAGTGGGGGCTCCGCAGAAATTAATTTGTCCTGACAACAGGCCTCGAGATTGGAGTCCGGGGATCACTTGGCAAATTCCCTTTAAAGCCAGCACAATAATAAACAGAGAGCTGATAACGCCGCTTGTGCGCGACCACACAGAGGGCTCGCCGAGGACGCGCCGGGAGCGGCTGCGGGGCAGGAGCGGCGCCCGGGGATGCCCCAGCGCTGGGTGGGCACCCTCCAGCCAGCAGCCCACCCCTGGCACTGCCCTCTGCAGCAGCACGACCCCCAGGCTGCTCTGCCTCACGCCGTTCTTACCTCATATTTGTATTCTATTGTACTACACGGCCGTTTTCGGGTCCGGTTTGAATACAGCTCTGATCTCCTCGGTGCGCCGCCCACGTGGGAGCCAAGAAAAGTTGAACAGCGGGCAAAGTAACGAACCCAGAAAGTTCAGCATCTAAATGTGTTTTTCCTCGAGACTGTGGCAGCTTCGGGTGCAATTGTCTCCTATGCAATAATTCCTTTGAAGAACAGTAAAAAGCATTTTGGGCAGAGTTATTGCCTCTTTGCTTGGTTTTATTTATCTTTGTCTTTGGTGCTTATTTAAATGCTGTTGTTTTCCCCAAAGTTAAGGTAGGGAAATATATACTAATACAGTAAGTGAGTAAACAAACACTCACTGGGTATTTTAGAGCTTGTTGAGACAAAAAAGTTTCCACCTCTGATATTAATCAATGTAGAATTTAGAGTTTTGATGATAATTGGGATTTGTGGTGTGTCAGTAAAGCTCTGCTAGTTGCACTTCTGAAAAAAGTGATCATAATATTCAGAATTAGGACTTACAGGCTGCTGTTAGGTAAGAGATGTGTTGCATAACTTTTCACTGCTTAAACACACGGTACGGAATGATTTAGGGAGCGAATTAAAAAAAGGAGGGCAAGTTAAAACGATGTGTGAAAAATGGATTTTATTATTGCAAGATACCTTGAAAGTAAAGGCTAATTCTGTTCTCAACGCACAAACCCTGAAATAACAGGCTCTTGGTGCAGAGGGGGCTGTATAACTATGTTAAAAGGATCATCCTAAAGGTCTTTTCCAGCCTAAGCCGTTCTGTGATTCTCTAAGGCAAGTGGTGCACTTGACAGGTATGGCTGTACCTAAACAGCACGAGGCACCTTTGATCACTTTTAATAGTGCAGATGTTTCTCTGAAGATGAAAACTCAGCTCTTGATATATCTAAAGTCAGTGATCCTTAAACACGGTGCAAACTTTCCCACCTATGGAAATCCTGGCAGGCTGGAGATGAGCAGAGATGCTGAAGCTGTGGATGGGCTGTGCCCAGGGAGGGCAGGAGCAGGAGGTGCTCCAGGTCCGTGCCCTGGGTGGGGTGGCAGCATGCCAGTGGAGCACAGCTCCGGGCTTGGAATGCTGCTGCCCTTGGCATTTGTGCTACTGTGGCTTTATATACAAAAAAAGTTCTGTCTTGTGTTTTTCCAGCATGGCTGATGCCCAAACTACCCCTGACTTTGATAAGGGCAGCACCAGATTTGATATTTAAACCAGATTTGTTATTTAAGAGCTCAGCGAGCTGAGAGGTGGGACGGTCACCCTGCCCACCTCCCTGCTCAAAAACAAACCCTTTTGCTTTCAGAATTGGCTGCCAATTAGTTTGTGCACTCCAAATGAATCATTTATAGCCACTGTATTTTGGAGATGAAATTCAGGGTGAGCAGGGCAGTTGGTGTTTGTCACACCTAGAGAACCCTGTTGTGCTGAAAGGCAGAGGATTTGGGAACAACTGCTTTTAGTGCTCCCGAGCTCCTCTTTCCAGAGCCTGATGCAGGAGCCAGTTGACTTGCTGCGCCCCTTAGCTCTGCAGAGGAACAAACCAAAATTCTCCCCTCCACTTTTTGTACCCCAATCACTCTGCATTTCAGTGTGCAAGCTATTAGTTTTTTTGAATTTGGATCAAATCAGGCATTTTTCCCGCAGCAAATAGTTCTCTGGTGTGCTTTATACATTTGATTCAAAGGCCTGTGTATTATTTGATGTTCTTAGGAGATAAACAATAAACTTTTGAATATGTTTTTTCCATTTGAATACAAGCCTAGGGATGCTTCACCCTGCATCCTAAAGCCTGATTTCCCCTGGGACTCATTATCATGCAGCTCACATGTTCAGTCACCTACACTGTTGAACTTACTATCAAATAACCTTCAAAATGTTACTAGTTATTACGTGTCAGAGGGCAGATTTATGATAAACTAACTTTGAAACAAAATAATGAATTCTCAGCGTTCTCTTTCCAGCAGCATTTCTGGTAATTTTGCTGGATTTAAATTTTAAAACAGTAAGTTGCCTTTTTCTCCCATTCTGTCATATAAAACAGCTCCCTCCCCTCAGGAAATTTCTCCCTCCTTAAATATGGTTTACGATGATTTCAGCACTGCCTATAAAGAATAAAAATGAGGACATCTATCTGGGAGCTACCAAACTGCCCACTGGAGTTCATTTGTGATTAAACTTCCAGAGCTTTCTAACTTGGTGAAAGTTAAATGAACTTAACCCTTAACACAGTCCCCCCATGTCTAAAATCCAGCAAGAGGTGTTTGCAGACACAAATAGCTGTGCCTTTTACTGCCAGTTTTTTAAGCTTTTCAGTGATGTTCTTGCATTAGAGTGACAGAAATCAAGTGTTGTCTTCTCAGCAAGCAGGAATGTGGTTTGTGACTGAACAGAGAGGTTTTTCGAGATGATATTCTGAATTTCAGCCCCTAAAGTCCATATTTAGGGAGGTAAATAATTGGCCAGTTTTCCCAAGGGCTGAGCATGACTTGGGGGGATCTGTAGGCACTTGGCCTCTGTCAAATGGCAGCCCTGACTGTTAATGAGATTGTACCAGAGGGGTGAAGTTCAGGTAGAGAAATGCTAAATGCTCATTTTGGAGGTGACTAGAGTGGAAAACATGTACAGATGAGATTTAAAAGCACCCTCTGTCAAAAATAACATCTGGCGAATTTGGAGAAGAACCCATGTGGCTGCCCTTGGCATCAGTGGGATTGTTCTGGTTGTGCTCCAGGTGAGGGTTGGGTTAATGTCTGTGAGATCCTCATCTCCTCTGGCCGAAGTCTGGGCTTGGAGGTGGTGCTGGTGTGTGTGGACACCTCAGTGGAGGTGGCACCACCCACCATCCCCAGGGCCCTCTCCTCTCCTGCCTCAGGGACTGTGGCTCTCCAAGGGCATTTCGGGCAGCAGTTCCAGAGCAGGCTGTCTATTAATATTTATGCAGCATTTCAGGAGGTATTGCATTGTTAAAATACACGTTGGAAATGCACCAAATTTAATCACTTTTAGTACTAGAAATTATCTGTTTCTACATCTGCGAGAAGGCGAGGGGGGAGGGCTATCGTTACAATATTTTATTTTTTTAAGCAAGTTATTTGCCAGTTCTAACATGGCTTGAGTTAAAGGGGACAATAAATGATCTTGTGTAGTTAAAGTTTTTCAGAGGAATCCAGGATTTCTATATGAAATTTAACGTGAAGAATTAAAAATGTTTAAAAGCAATACCTCCTGAGTCAGTAGGGCCGTGGATCAGCAGTGCCATGTCAGTCAGTCCCTGTCTTCACGTGGAGGATGCTGCTGTACAGGGGGACCAGTGGGATTTGCCCTTTGCTTCCATGCAATTCCTGCTGCCTAAACATAGAAAGAATATTTTTATCACTGATATCACTTCATTTTTGCAGCTGTCTGCTCGCATCAGGTTAGTAATATAAACTCTGTCAAAGAGCGATCTCTCCCTTCCAGAGGCTGCAAAAATCCACAATTATTATTTAGCGTTAACCTCCTAAGCAAGTGTTCCTTATTTCAACTGTTCAGCCCCCAAAAGAATTGTGAGTTATTGTTATCTGAGGGCCTCCTACAGCCTTCCCTTGGTCAAATACTGCTCCTTTTGTTTTCAATGGGAGTTTTTTCCTCAGACCAAGCTCCGAGCTCTCATGCGAGTAAGACAAATCCAGGGAAAGGAAAACATTAATTAAAATGTATTTAAAAAAAAAAAATTAAAAAGAAAATGTTGAAGGAGAATGTGGTGCTGAAATAGAGCAGTTTCTTTTCAGGTCACCTGGCTTTCTGATGTCACTGCTGGCAGGTTCGTTAGCCCGGCTCCATCACGTGCCGCTCCCAACCATAACGGGAGGGGAGATGATCAAAGTGAGAATGCCAAAGGCTCAGGACATTTCAGAACTGTTCTATTCTGGAAATCCTTCCAAAACTATAAACAGATTACATTAAAAATCTGTGTTACCCAACATGGTTGCTCATCATCCTTTTTTAGAAGGAGCTATTGAGAAGTTTGGGTAAACAGCCTTGAAGTCTTTCTGCTGGCAGGCTGAAAATTCCTCTGGAATTTTAGGCAAGCCAAGCCTCTCTGAAATGGAATATAACCCACTTCTCTCTTAGGTGTCTTGTTTTAATCTTTCTACTTGAAAGTGGGAAAGCATATGGGTCAGATCACCCACTCCTGCTAATGGACACAGTTCCATGGACTTGGGTGTCCAATTATGCCAGCTAAAGATCTGACTGTTGCTGGGTTTTATTTCCTTATTTTTCTTGTCTTCCCGATCTTTGACCCTTTATCAAAGGAATGCCGTCTATAATATGATAATAATATGAAATTCTGAGCTCCCTTTCTAACAATATAACCCGAAGAATTGTCAAGATGCTCACCTTTATGGCAAAGGCAGCTGATGAGCAGCTTCAGCCGCGTGATTGTCTTTTCCTGGCACAGGGAGAAACTTGGGTCCCTCTCCCTGGATCTGCTGGGGGATATTAACCTTTTTTGCATTTGTGTGAAACAATTGCTCCGTGGGGGGAGTGAGTAAATAAACTCATTGGCAAGTCTACAGAAGGACAGGAGACCATTTTTCCTCGTTTTAGCTGCATTTCAGTGCTCAGGAAGTGAGAATATTTGGAGTTTTGAAGGGCTACATCCCCTGGTGCCCTCAGTCAGTGAGAGAGGCAGGAATTCCCAGGCAGTGTGACCTCTCAGGTATGGAATGGGGCTACCCAGGGGCAGAGGGAGGATTCAGACCTCTGAGCAGGATTTGGTTATGTACTTTGATCTGTGGGCTGAATAGAAAGGTGTATTTTAATGAGTCATTAGTGTCTGTGATTTGAAATATGCAGAGAGAGCAGGTTTGTGTAGGAAAGGTCCTGCAGGCTCCTTGTACAGGCACAGGGCTTTTCAGGGAAAATGGAAGAGAACTGTCTGGAGGAAGAACCCCCTTTGCCTCAGATGCTCTACCCCAAGGAAATGATGGAGTGGTCAGGGGCAGGATGATCCACCCCTCGCTGCAGTGCTGGCTGAGAAAGTAGGAAAGGGAAAAGGGAATATCTCACTGGAATGTGCCTGTCTGGAAAACATTGATTCCAGGTGTATTTTTAATCTCAGTCAGTGTTGGTGCTGTTGAAAGTGCCACACAAATGCTTGAGAAAAGCTGGGGCTTGTAGGTACAGATAAAGAAAGGCCCAGCAGGAGGGAGTGGACTCAGCCAGAACACGGCCAGAGACTGGGATGGACGAAATGTCGGGAGAGAAACACCAGGACGGACACTTGAAATGTGTGGTGAGAGGCTTTGGCACCTCCAGCCTCCCTGTCCTCACCTGGGGCAGGCTGGAGCTCCTCTCCTGGGGTGGCAGCAGCAGGGGAATGGGGCTGGGATGGAGGGGAATGGGGCTGGGATGGAGGGGAATGGGGCTGGGATGGAGGGGAATGGGATGGGATGGAGGGGAATGGGATGGGATGGAGCAGTAT
>VXAU01005158.1:209053-300128 GCA_013399695.1 Formicarius rufipectus | reverse complement strand
GGAATGGGCTGGGATGGAGCAGTATGGGGCTGGGACAGAGGAGAATGGGGATGGAGGGGAATGGGGTTGGGATGGAGGGGAATGGGGCTGGGATGGAGGGGAATGGGGCTGGGGCCGTGGTGTGGGAGCAGCTCCAGCCCTTCCATGGGTGGTTCCAGCCCTGGCAGTGCCCGGCCGGCACAGCCTGGTGAGTGCAGGGACCTGCTGGCTGGGTGTGGGCAGGAGCCAGCGCCGTGTCCTGGCCACCACCCGGCTCTGGGCGAGTCCTGACTGCCAAAACCCAGCTGCCGTTCCGGGCTGTTTGTTGGCAAACACGGTGCCTTCTCCCCTGGGCTGTCCCCACCCACGCCAGGGCTCTGCTTTGTGCCAGGGTGCAAACCCACGGCATTGACCGTCCGTGGGACCACCCGAGGCTGATTCCAGAGCCTTCCCCTCCAAGAGCAGCGGGAGTGGCACAGGGGCTGATTCCCCAAATACCTGCTTGGCTTGTTCCGGGCAGCTGTTGACCCGCTCCTTTCACATTCCAAGTCTGCATCTGACCACTCTCCTAATCCAACCTGCTTCCTTCTTTCTCATGGAATCGTCCCTTCAGCCTTTTTCCTGGGTTGGCTTTTCAACCCTACCATTAGAAACGCTCTGCTCAGTTCTTTCCTCTGCTCACATCTTGCCCAGAGCTAACTTGCAGCTTCGCTCTGTCAGCTGTAAGATACAGATATACTGTTGTCTTAATTACTCATATTTCTCCTGCTGCTCATAATTCTGCTTGTTCCACCAAAGAGCCCTTCAGAGAGCTTTGCTGCTTCCCTTCCCCTTTCTTCAGGGCTTTAAAGGTTGTCAGACACATAAACGATCCTTGTTGCAGAGCTTTGGTGGTGACAGTGTCCTTTGTGGGGAAGATTTAGGGGGATGGGAGGACTAAATAGGGACGCTTTTAGGCTACATCTCTGTGGCAGGAGGGAACACACAGAGTAGTACCTTGCATAACAGAGCATCAGGGAGGGGGTTTGGCAAAGCCTTTCTCTAATGAACAGCGAGGCAGCTGTTTCTTCTGCAGCTTAAAGTGTAGATGCTGATTGTCAGGAGAAGGGTTTTCTTTATCTACCACTGATTATCCGTGGCAGTGGCTGGCTGGCTGCTATTCCTCTACAAATACTGTTGAAAAGGGACTGAACTCTTAAAAAAAAAAATCACTGCTGTGCCACAGGGAAGCTGTAGTCCTTTGTGGTTTCAGCTCTCTTTTATGATTATATACCACTGTTTCTGTTATCTCTATTAATTAATCTGCCTGCCACAGCAAGGATTGCATGTTGAGTAATGTAGAGCAGCCCGACAACGTGATGGCCGTGGTTTTTTGGCAAAGGTTTGAACGAGTTTTGTCACCTTTGGGAGCTCTCCAGTGGGTTACACCTTTGGCCAAAGCTCTTCCCTCCTGCTGTTTGGGGTCCACTCTCCATATTAGCAGCCCTCAGCAATAAGGCAGTGCAGGGGCAGAATATGTCTTAGTATTCAGCTGGTTGGCTCAATTCAGCTGCCTGACAGGTTCAGGACTCAGCACTGTGAGTTTATTGTTAATTGAATAAATTAGGGGCCTGTGAAACTGCTGTGGCTGAACCTGTTTCCATCCTAGAACTTGTGCTGGTGCAGTGGCTGGAGCAGAGACAGGGCATGCTTTCCATGAGTAGGTTTTAATCCCCTCACTCCAGGTTTTGTTGTGGTTGCTTTTCATATATATTTTTTCCTTAATGGGTATCTGGTGAAAATGCCGTGCGAGTCTATAGGAAGAAACATTTTAACATCAGAGCAGTGAGAGGTGGTGACAGCAAAGATAACACATGGCTTTAAACTGACCTAATAGGCAAATAAACAACAGGCTGCAGTAAGTCATGGCCAAAGTTTCCAGCAGCACAGATGTGACTGGAGAGGCTGTTAGAGGGAGCAAATGGAAACAGATGAGAGAAACCGGTGAGAGAAATTAGAAATAAAGGGTAATTTGGTTCTGTGTAGAGGATTAGCATGGGGGAAATAACTCCTCAAGCTGGTGCTCCGCTCTTGAGGAGCTGAAAGGGATCAGAGGAGCTGTCTCAGATAAGTCAAGTTGCAGACAAGGTCACAGGAGTCAGGGCACCTGGGAAATCCATGCAGGTGTGTCTCATTTGAGACCATCATGTGTGGGAAGCTCAGAGCCAGGGAACACCACTGGAATAACACAAAGGGCAACACGGCCCCAGGGCTGGTGAAGGTGGCCCTGCTCCAAATCCAGGATGTTTGCCACAGCGATTTGTTTGTGCAGAGCCAACAGACCCGTGGTCTGTGGTGCTCAGTGTGGGCATCCACCTCTCCCACCTGCAGGGCGAGCTCTGCCCGGGGGCAAACTCTCCCAACATCACACTGCTTTTGCAGAAGAAGCACCAGGGTCCACAGGGAGGACTCTGGAGCCACCAGCTGCAGGTGGCTGTGAGGGCTGGTGGTGTGGCTGGAGGCTGCAGAGTGCAGGTGGTGAGTAGGTATTTTGTTTTTTGCTGTTTGCTCGAGGTTTCCTCTTGGAATCCCTCCCGGGAGCAGCTCTGAGGGCACGGTGGTTGGGTAAGGTGGTGGCCACGCAGCTGCTTTGGCACCCAGTCCACTCTGGCAGCTACTCCACGCTGAGGAATTTCCTGCCCCAGAGCCTCCTCTGCAGGGACGTTGGGCACATGGATTGACCTTGTGCCTCAGCTCTCCAAACAGAAGGATGTTTCCCTATTAGCTCCTCTCCACAAACCCAAGGGCTGTTAAAAGAAGTCGGTCTCGTGACTGTGTGGTACTTGGATGCCATGGCAATGTAATTATCTGCACAGCAATCTTACTAAAAATGTCCTTGGTGGAGGAGAGGACGGGGTGGGGGCTCCTTCAGAGGAGGGATGCTCAAGGGGAGGAAGTTTCCAGACCTGTGGCCTCCCCACAGCTTGGCTGCACAAGCCAAGCCCTTCAAGGAGCTGTGAGCCCAGAGGTGCAGAGCTCCAAGTCCCCTGCGTTGTCCACGTGAGGGAGGATGAGGCACGAGCCACGGGGAGCATGAATGGGTTATGCAACAGCTCTCCACCCCCAGCAAGCCTTTGGGAAGCTTTGTATGGTATCTTGGGCTAAAAACCTTTGGGAGCAGATGCAGAACTTGAAGCAAACTTCAGGAAAGTACTCCCGTGACTTTCCCTTTTCCTCCTTTTTCCTCTTCAACGTTATCTATGGGTCCAGGAGCTTCTGGGCTGCTTAATGCCAAGGAGAGAGACACGGGACTTGGAGAACCTCAGTGCAGGAAAGCTGTGCTGCTGCTTAGTTCATCTCTGCTCCTCTGCCAAACCCTCAGACTTTGGCAACCTGGGCCTTTTTTTCCCCTTTCATATCCCTTAGGTCTTCTTCCTCCCTGCCTCAGCATGACCCCTGTGGTGGTGGCTGCTAAATGTTGCCCTTATTAGATATGAGGATGTGCATCATCAGCATCATCATCATCCCCTGCACAGATCCTCCCACGCTGGTGAAGAATCAGAGAATTCCCAAATGTTGGAATTGTGTGAGGCATTTGGAGTTAAACTTTAGCTTTTTGGGAGCTGGAAGTTCTGGTAGAGTTGTTTCCCTGGATTCTGCGCTCAGCTGTACCTTCACCACTCCAGGGAGGAGGAAATGTGTTTCTGTCGTTCGTGGTTAACCCGAGTGCACGTTTATGTAAGAAATGAGAGACTGTACTTCAGCATTAAATGAAGATTAATAATAGTAATAAAAAGTAAGGTTTCATAATCGTAATTTTTAAAGAGCAGGTGAGATAATGCAGTGCTGCAGCAGAGGGTGAACTGGGATTTGGGGGAGATTCGGTGGATTTCCTTATTTAGATGTTGTTCTCCTTAATTTGGATTTTCTGCCATGTCAGGACAAGGCACAACCAGCCACATTTTCCATTCTGATCTCAGCTCGAGGGGTTGAGCTCCTGAGCTGTAGTTTTGAGGCATGAAAACTGTTCTTCAGGACAGCAGAAAGAAGTCAGGAGCTCTTTAACTCCTGACTTCTTGCAGCCTGACCTTTGCAGAGTTAAAACCCCCAGAGTTTGCTCTGGGCTGGCAAAGTCTGTAAGGTCACCTCGATGACCGTGCACCCCTCAGGACCCAGCAGTGTGTTCTCCACGAGACAGCCCAGAGCTGGGATTTCAGCCAAATCTGTTTAATCATATCTAATCCACATAATTCAAATATACTCACCCAGGCTCCAGTTTCAGAGCTGTACCAAAAGGAGGGAAATCTTGTGTTGTCACAAGTCCTGTCGACCTCAGTGGGGTTTCTTATTGCTGCAGGACTCAGTGCTGGCACGTGCACTCACAGAGAAATTTGGGGGTTAGCAATTTGCAATTGGCTGCATTTTTAGGGAGGTGTTGCTTGGAGGTGAGCAAATGAACTCTGGGCCACGTCCAACACAATCCCTGAGTTGTGCCAAGGGGTCATTGCAGGGAAAAGATACACAATAATCTGAAATTATTGGTGGTGCAATTAAAAAGTAGTAAATGTTTGGTTTATGTTTTCGACTTAGAAATTTCACTTGATGCGACTTCAAAAAATCCTTTGATTCCCCCAAGACTTTCTGGGTTGGGTCAGAGACAAAAAGCAGGATTTGTCAGCATAAATAATACAGAGATGTTATTGCAGTGTTATTTGCATCTCCAAGACACCAATATCTGATCACACCCCGTTTGTGGGCTGATTCTGATCCCTTATAAGCCTGTAACTAAAAATCCTGCTCAAACCATGAGTAACTGAGCAGCTGAATAGCCCTGCTGAAGCCAGTCCATGCACCCATTAACTGTGCAAACTAATCCTTAAAAAAAAATTGATGGAAAGGGCAAAAAGAAAACCCTGGGTTTTCCAAGCCACTGAAACTCCACCTGTGCTTGAAGTTAAATCCTGGAATAACCAAACAGTGCCTGATGTGAAGGGCCCACTGTCACAGCCCCAGTTTGTGCTTTTCCAGGGAAACTCTCAAATCAGGTGAACTTTTCCCACTTGCAATCCATGGCACCTCTGGTGCTTTTCTGCCTTGACTGTTTTTATTTATTTATTTACTTGGTGGCCCTTCTGCAGTTTTCTGTGCATTTGTTTTGACTGTAAATAGGCACACACATTAGCTGAAGCCAGATAATTTTCTCCTGGCCAGCTTTGCCAGTAAATCACTGAGCTATGTAATTGGGTTTGTGTAAAATTATGCATTGTGGAGTTGGGAATACGTAAAACACAAACAAAAAGTTTTTTGTTTNAAAAATTTTTTTTTTTTTTTTTTTTTGTTTGTTTGTTTTGGTTTTTGTTTGTTTTGGGTTTTTTGGGGTTTTGTGTTTTTGTTTTGTTTTCTTTTTCTTTTTTTTTTTTTTTTAAATAGTATCAATTTTTCCACCCAAAACTTCTGTTTGAATCCATTTATTTTAAATTCCCTGTCATGGCAATTCTTTAAATGTTGAATGAAAATCAAGCTACAGGATAAATCCAAGCAAAACTGGTATTAATTTCTGGTTTGGCTTGTAGGTGGAGTTGAATACAATGTGATTAACTACAAGCAGTGTGTTGTAAGGATGAGGGTATTCAGACACAAACCCAAACAATGTGATTCAGATAAATTGGCTACAAACTTTGACCAGCAGGAGAAGAACAGGTGAGAGCCCTTGAGACTGACGCAGAAATGAGCAGTATTTTGATGGTCAGGAAAAATATTGCCCCAATAACACAACAGATCCTCTACCAGAAACCCAAAATACTAATTGCAATCTGCCTGAAGACTTATTATAAAGGAAGTGGAGATAGAAACATGTTTATATTTTGGGGGGGTGTATTTGCAGACAAGCAGGAAACCAGTCCCACATCTTCCCAAACGTAATTTCGGCTGCTCTAATTAGCAGGTTTGCTTTGATTTCCTTCAATTTGGTGATCCCTTCTGTCCTTAGTGACCCATGTGCAAGCCAGCCCTGCTGCCCTGGCTCCTGCCACGCTGGTTCCTTCCCCCTCCCCCCTCTTGCTGTCGATTCTGGTGGGTTTGGGGTGTGAGGGGTCAACACGTCCCCGGTGTGGCCAACAGATGTGGCATGGGCATGACAAGTGTCCAGCTGTGGTCCTGCTGGCTCCTGAGGTCTGCCAGCCAGGGGGTCAAAGGCCCAAGAACCTCTACTTTCCAATTCTATTGTGGGTCAGAAGGACCAAAAAATACACTTTTCTTTGTGTAGTGGTGGTAAAAGTGAAGCAAGAGGGTTTGTTTTCTTCCCCTGTAGAGCAGACCCTACAAAGAAGCCCCACGTGTGCCTGGAGCACCCCATTGCAGTGTGTGCATCAGCTTTGGGTTGAACAACAAGCTCTAAAGCTGTCAGAATTCATATATTTAATGTTTGGAGATTTGGTGGGTTTATTTAACAGTGCGAGTAGTTATTGACAGAATAAGAACGCGTAGTCCAGGATAAAATCACAACATTAATATACTGACACAAAACCCAATCTGTGTTGACTTTGCTGAGCTCTTTGTTGGGCTGAGGGCTTGGAAACTATTTTTTCTTCTTTATGTGACAAAATCAATTGGTAACACGCCAGGTGTTGTTCTCCCTCCCCTCTCCACCCTCCCTTTGCAGTGTCTCACAGCTGTATGAGAGGTAATTAAAACAATCACTGAAATGTTTCAAAGCTGTTGTAGCCTTCAGTTGACTTTTAAAATTCCCATTTGAGGAAGAATGGTAAAATTAATTTGTATCCAGCTCAGCAAAGTGCTCTTTACTTGAGCAATGGACTTTACAACATTGCCAACAAAAAGGATGAAATTAATATTATACTTGCCTTTATCTGGGGTTACTCTGTTAACTGTTCTATTCTGGAAATTAATTTCAATATCATACAGATGCCTACAAGTCCTGAATGCAGCAGTTCTAGAATGGAGTCACCAGAATTCCTTGTTCATCATCGTGGTAAAAATAAGAATTCCACAGGAATAAACTTGCCAGGGCAAATTAAATGATTCTTCCTCCAGATAATGGAAGGATGAAGTTTATATTCCTGGCCTGTAAAATAGGCAAGAGTGAAAAGTGTTATTGAAGAAGTCTTATGTGGTTATTTTGAAAAGAATGGCAATGTTACAAGTTTGTCTTTCTCTGGAGCAGAGGTCCTGTGGAGCCTGGGAAGGCAACTCTGGGATGGCAGATTTGGATGTGGAAATGCTGGGCTGTTTTTCTTCCCCATCTCTACTTTTTGTGTTTCGGTTCCCTCCTTCAGCAGAGCTTTGGAAACCTTGTAATTCATCCCTTATGGAATGCTTGGTCTGTGGGACAGGAGTTTGTCCTTAAAATAATCTCCACTGTAATATATTCTATTTGATCCTTAAAAACCCCTTAATCTTCCCAAACGAGAGTGTTGTGCCAGTGTAAAGTGGCTCTTCCCCTCCCTCTCTGCCCCCTGTCCCTGGTTTGCCCCTCTTTGGGGTCGGCTCTTCCCTGGCACGGGCAGAGGTGGCAACAAAAGGCAAGTTGAGGAATTTTCAGGATGAATGGAATTGGTTCAGGCTTCCAAATGACTAATTAAATAAAGGAAAGAGCCACTGAGAGTGGAAGGGTTTGGACATCCCTCCTTGGTGTGTGGGGAACCCTTGCCTGGTGTGGAAATCAGGGTGTGAATAAAGCACGTTTTTACATTTTTCCTCAGGAAAATCTGAGAGGTAGCAGGCACAGGGTACAAAAATACCAATACTAACAAATACAAATAAGGACTTTCCCCCAGTAAATTCGAAGTATGTGGCTGTCTGTGCAAGTATTTCCCACTTGTTAAGGACAGCACAACCCCTTTCTCTTTTTTTTGCTCCTTTGTGGATGTTTCTGATCCCATGAATGTTTCCATCTCCTTCAGGAATCTTTCTAACCCTCTGTGGATGTTCTGACCACACACAGCTATTCACAAACACATTTAAGTGGTTAAAAACATGACTTAAATCCTCATCTGGGTCTTTGCATCAGCACAACTCAACCTGACAGTGGATTTTTTTTTCCAGGTGGAACAAAGAGCAATAAATTAGCTGGGAACATTTATGATCTTGCATTATAGAGACTCCAACAGACTGTGTTCAAAATCAATGTCAGAGTGATGGGGGATTAATAACTGTGGTTCCATAACCTTTTCCTATCTGCAGGCTGGGGAAGGGCACGTTGCAAGATCTGCTGCCATATTTCATTATTGCCACCTCTGCTTGAAAGACCTTTTTGATGCTTAAGAAAAGAGAAACAGATTAGTTTTTAGTAGTGCTGGATGAATAACTCATAATTAATAATTCATTCGGTGAATTTTGCCTTTTATTCTGTAGGAAGAATGGGAAAAGTAGTTGTCAAATTTTTTCCTATTGACTAGTTGTTTGGTGTTTCTTTTATATATCAGAACTAGAAATCAGAATTCAGGTTGTGATACGTGTTTGTGATTGATCAGTCATGCGGTACTGGTGTAATTCCCCAGTTAATTGAGGACAAATATTAGAATAAATTCCATGATTAGATATTTGAGGAGAGCGCATTTAAGAAACCCTTTCCATGTGTAAACCAAGCTTAAAATCAGTTTTTGAAAGTATTCTTGGAAATAAAATCCTGAGTGCCTGAAAACGGTTGGAGAGGAAACGCAAATGAGGCAGGAGTGTGGCCAAGCCAAGTTCATTGCAAGACACAAACGAGTTTCTGGGGCTTCTACGGCATTTTCCTGCTGCACTTTCCCCTCTCAGCTCCAGCAGCCACTTCAGGAGAAAACCAGTAAATATTGGGGGGAAATACGGGAGGGAGGGAAATGGAAATGGGAAGTTTATGGACTTTCCTGACCTCCCCAGCTACTGTGCTGTGTTTTATGGCAATGGCACCTTCTACACCATTTTACAAATGCTTTATAAACCTTTATAACATGTGGAAACCACCTGAAGATTTGCCATCCTTTGGCTTTCTTTGCATCCCACCCACGCCAGGTGTCCTGGACTGAGAGGTATCTATGTCTTCTCCTGTTTTATTTTTTTTTTTTTTGTATATCCACTTTATTTCCCCCCCTAAATAGAGCTGCAGCAGTTAAATATTTCCCAGGCAAATGCCATGTGCCCTCTCCAGGGCCGTGCATACCACCAAGCTGTCATTTCCTTCGATTAACCTCCCCCTGACCTCCCTCCCCCAGGCGCTTCCCCAGCCTTTTGTTCCCCCTTTCGGCACAGTCAGGTGAGGGCAGCGCTCCCTCGGGAGCTGCACCTTCCCTGGGCAGCTCCGAGGAGATGCTGCCATGGCCAACTGGGCAGAACCTGCCCTGGATTGCAGAGCCCAGGGCTGGGTGTGCCTACAGATGCCAAGGAGGCAGAGCAGAGCTGAAAGGAGCTCAGCTTCAAGAGAATCTCTTAGTTGGGTTACGAGTATCATGAAATATTTAAGGTCAAAAAAGGTCCATGATGGAGATCAAGAGGACTTTTGGTGTAACTCCCCCATGTTCTCAGGAAGGGCCACTTTGTGGGGAATAAAGTTCCTGGCAGGAGAGGATCAGGGTTAGCAAATCGCCTCCTCACAAGGGTGGAGTTTGGGCATTGCCACGGGAATCTATGTCATCATTCTGAAACCCAAATCAATCCATGATTTTTGTGGATACAGAATCATGGAAACATTTAGGTTGAAAAAGGCCTTTGAGATCATTAGGTCTGTGTTTTGCCCTATCCCAGTTTGTTCCTTTTTTTAATGATCCCAGTAAGGTTTGAAGAACAGAGTCTGTACATGCAGCATGCCAGGATTTCTACTCAACCCCCAAGATCACGAGACTTATTGAAAAATGGGGAGTTTTAAAATAAGCAAGAATTGCACTCTAAGATTTTTGTGCAAAAGTTGAAGGATGGATCTCTTCCTTCTGCCAAGAGTTTATAATCTATTTTTTAAGTTTTTATTCATGATGGCTTTTTTCTCCCCATTCCAGTGGGCTATAAATCCTGTGGAAGCAGATATTCCACATGCAGAGGGGAGATGTTGGTGAGAACTGCCAACATGATGGGCTTGGGAATTCTGGAGGACCTAGGTCCTGAAAACATAGAAGAAATAATTATATAATTTTACAGGGATGGTAAAAAAGCCCAGATTTGGAGGAAGTGTGCCCTGTTGCCATCCCTGGAAAGGTTTCTCCAAAGGAGTCTCCAGGAAAGCCAGCACTGCCTGTGAAATCCTGCCCCAAAAGAAGCTGCTCTCCACGAGTGAGGGCTGTGCTCACCTGGGGTCCAGAGCAAGAACAAAAGGAACCTGGGATTGCCTCGGGGACTGAGGTCAGCTGGAGGTTAATCAAAGGAAATGACAGTAAAATGGCATTCAGGGCCCTGGGTACATTTTTAATCATTCCCCCCTCCCTCTCTCAGAAAGACACACAAACGATGGCCAACTTTTGGTCACTGCGTTTAGTTAGGGGTGGACTTTAGTTTCGCCTTGATTGGTTTAAAATGCCTTCTCTTTCCTCTTCCTCTCACAGGTTTAGCTCCTGAAAAGTTGCTTTGCAGTGCCTTAAAAATGTGTGTGGGAAATTGGGAATGTGTGTGTGGGGGGAAGAAGAATGTTAAGAAAAGGGAGTAATTTTCCCCAGAATATCTCTCATTTTAACTGATCTTTCTCAAGTGATGGATTTTGAAGGATTTCTAGAAGTCATGAGTTTAGGGAATAAATACTCAGAAAAGCTAAATATTCCCATTATTACACAAGTGTCAGGTTAAATGAAGTCCATGACTGCAACTACTGGGACAAGAACTGTTAATCTACAAGTTATTATTCTGTTTTAAGTATAGAGGGTTTGCATGTTCTTGGTAAAAATATTAGAATAGTCTTCACGATCCCAATAGAATTTTGAAGTCATGTCTTGAGTGTTGGTTATATTCTGATTTTCTTTCTGTGAAAAGGCCCCATGTGGAAACTTTCCTTCTCTTTCCCAAGTTTGGAGTTGCCACTTTGTGCCATTCACCTCAGATAACTTTGTTGTAACTACAACAGGAACGGAGGAGCAACTTTATGTAACTTACAACAGCCCGAGGCAACTTTGAAAAAATGTGAGCAATGCTTTTTTTTTTTTTTGCCTTTTTTTTTTTCCCCTCCCTAAGTGTGTTTTTATAGTTGCCTTCCCCCCATCGGGCAGAGGATCTGAGAGGGTGTGGATGCAGCCCAGGGAGCTCTTCACTGAGCTGAGCTGGTGCTCTGCAGGCCAGCACTGAGCTCCTTGGACCATGCAGTGGGAGCTGAGCTTAGGCAAGACCTTGGGAAAGACAACCTGCCACTGCAGCCCAGTGTTCCAGCCTCACCAGGGGAAAAAACCCAACCAACCAACCAAAAAAGTGAATTTTCCTACACATGAGATGCTGGAGGGGAAGAGAGAAACAGTCTGGAAGTGGTTTCTCTGGGAGTCGTGCTGGTGTGGCCAGTGGCTGCTGCTGGAGATGTGGCACTTGTCCAGCAGATCCCACACAGCAAACGCTGCCACGTGGATGCCAGATGGGCTGTTTGCCAGGCAGCAGGAGCAGGAGGAGGAGGAGGAGGAGGAGGGAAAGCCCTGTCCACCCTGCAAGCACTGCTGAGAAACAGCCTGGCAGGCAATTATCGGGAGAAATTGGTCACAAGTGGGGAAATGAAGTTGTTGGGTGGAGGTTGAGCTGAGTTCTTCCTCCGGGGAAGGGGCAGAGAAGGCAGGTGGGAAGGCAGGGGTGTCCAGCTCGGAGTGCACAACCTCCCAGCAGGCACAGCCAGATGAGGAACTCCAGGATTTTCCTGTTTGTAGGGTCTGACTGGGATTTTCTGCTCTGTAGCAGTGCCAGTGCTGGGTGTATAGGGGGCATTTCCAACAGGGCAGCTGCTGCTCTCACCTGGAACTCCCCTGTCCCGTAAAACTTCTGTCCCAGTAACACAAATCCAAATAATTTTTGGTGTGACTTGGGCAAAACAGGAATATCTGGTTAAGAAAAGGATGCATAAAATATGAGAGAGCTCATTTAAAATGAAAACTGAATACCTGAGTTGAAGGCAAAGTTAATGGTTGGCAACTGGAAAAGTGTTGGATGGGGAGAATATGATTTTTCCACCTGGTCCAGGGGAAGGTGTCCCTGCCCATGGCAGAGGAGCTGAAACTGGATGAGCTTTAATGTCCTTTCCAAACCAAACCATTCTAGGATTTTTTTTTTTTTCACAAACAACATGACCTCAGAATTTTGCTGAAATAAATCCTAAAGAATCATGGCCAAATCATAGATCTGTTCTTAAAACATCCAATAAAAACATTCAGTCTATTATATCCCTGCATACTCAGATTGTTCAAGTACAGGAAATATTAAGTTGGTTGGAGCATTTTTATTCCAACCATTTAGACCAGCTCCTAAAACAGAACTCATAACTTTCTCTCAAGGTTTCTTTTTAAAACTGGCTGAATTTCTTTAGGGTTTTGGGGCTTTTTCCTCTCCCTAAAAAAGCAGAGTTGCCTGGAAAAAGTACCAAATCTAATGCTCAGTGGAAGGAATTGAGACTGAAATGGAATCTCCCAAATGAAGTGTCTGAGCACTATTGGATTGTACATTTTCCCTGCCTGGGCTGATGGTCAGAATAGTGGGGCTGGGAATGGATTCAGCCCTGCACTCTTGGATGATCCCAGGGAGCATCCCATGCCCACGGGGTGGGAGGAACGCTGGGACCATCCCTCCCTCTCCTGCCCATGGAGCCCATCCCACCTCAGGGCTGCCTGTGGGGACAGGAGGTTCTCACCTCAGCGTAGGTGGATTCATGTTTTTGGGTGTTTTCCTTGTTGGAAAATGACTGTGGGATAAAATGTGAGTATTTAGAGTTTTCCCCGTGGGCAGAAAGTGGGGTCTGAGGGTGGGACGTGGGTCTTGTGCTCGGGCTCTGCTGAGGCTGAGCTGGAGGCAGCGAGGCAGCCCAGCTGAGGGGCAGCTCTGCTCGGGGTCTCACAGTTTGGGGGCTGATTTTCACATCTTCAACCTCCCTACCAGCACATCTGCCCTAAAAGGGGGGTTTGGGATAAGGAACCTCCTTTGAGCATCAAAGGAATGTGGTGGGGGAGCAGCAGTGACTGATGCTCTGGCATTTCCTTTTGCTGCCTGATTTTTGGAGAGGAAGCCTCGACATGAGTATTCTGAGGTGATGCCTTGGTTTCTGCTGGAATAAATTGCTCGTCTCAGTTTGATCCCTGAGCCTTCTGATAAAAATAACATGTTTTTATACCTTATTAGGAGCCTTGTTGAGTGCAAGCCCTGGCAGCCCTTTGCTGTGTGTGAGGGATCAGTGCAGGTCAGGTTTGTGCTGAGTACAGAGGCTGCTGTGCCCGTGGCACGAGGGTCCTGCTGACGAGCAGAGGGTTTGTCTCTGGTGCTCTCAGGTTTCCACCTTCATTTGCCACTCTGCCACCAGGCTGTAGGGATGCTTAGGGGGAAATTCCTGCTGTCCACTTTTAGATATCCAATTTAGGTTGCTCCTGGCTGTGACAAAGCACAAGCTCTGCTTGCTGCACGTCCAGAACTGGGCTCTGATTGCAGAGTCAGCTCCTCGCCTGAGCCCAGCTCTGGGCGAGCAGAAGGCACAGAGAGGGGCACAGCTCTGGGTCTCAGACAGGGCTCTTCCCCAACCAGAGCTCCCACCAGGCCACTGGGATCTCCCCTGGGCACCCAAATCCCATCCCCTGGTGGGGCACAGCCAGTCATTTCAGGGCAGTTCATTGTTCCCTCGGGGTTTCTGTGATAACTCCTCGGTGTAAGCGAGGTTTGAAAGGGAAAGGAGCCAAAGCCCTGGAAAACATGAAGGGGGCAAAGTTGCCCACTGTCCTTGGGGTGAAGCACAGGGCACAGGCTTCACCCCATGTCCACTCAGTTGGGAATAAGCATCCTGATCACCTCCTGCCAGCTGGGTCATCAACCCTGGGAACAGTGAGGAGAAGGCAGCAGCTCTGTTGCCAGATTAGGGGGGAGGAATGCCCTTCCTCAGCTCGTTTGTTGTGTCATCTGAAGTTAATTTGAAGCTTAATGTGCCAAGCTGGGGCTAAACCTCATCTGAGAGGCTGAACCTGCCCCTGGCCTGGGAGCAGTCACTGCTTCCCCTCTCTGCTGCAGGAGGATGGGCATTCCAGAACCACCTGCACACAGTCCTGTGCCATGAGCTCTGGGAAGACCTTGCTTGGGCAGGGAGGTTGGACCAGGTGATGCCACCAGCGGTCCCTTCCACCTTCCCCATCATGCTGTGATGATGAGGGCACTGACAACAGGGGCGTTTCTTTGTGGGGTGGGTTTGGACAGGTGATTCTCAGCAGGAGCTGGAAGAAGAGCCTTTTGCAGTCAGAGATGTTGTCCCAGGAGGCTTGGACAGTTTGCTGTGGCCACCCGTGGCTCTCAGTTTCCAGAGTGTGTCACTATTTCACCCTGGCACCTGTCCAGGGCACTAATTCTGTGGATCAGTGTCTTTCAGATGAAGGAAGTGAAATCCTTCTTTGCCCCTGGAGTCTGAGTAAATTGATATCAAATACTCTAATGAAAAGACAACTGTTGTCAGCAGAGGCAAGCAACAGGAAAATCTGGGACAGGAGGGAACTTCGTGATGGATTCTACATCCTCAGGGACTTTCTGAGCCCTGAGGATTAATTTTCTATTATATCCACGTGTGGGGCTTTTCTTAAATACACTTCCACTAACAACTTAATACTTTTTTCAATTACAAGATCATAAAATGCTACAACTTTTTTTAATGTTCTGCCACTTGGAGGCCAATGCTTTCATCGCTGTGAGCGTTGTTGCCCCCTTTCATTTTTCTTTAATGAAGCATCTTTTTGCTGCCCCAATGAAGCCAGGAATTGGTGGAGAAAGGGTTTTTTTGCACAGGAGGAAAAAAAAAACCTTGGGAACTTTATTTTTGCAGTGGTTTGTAGTGAATCCTCATTGCCATGAGACCAGGCTTGGTCTGCAAGTCCTGATGGGCTTTAGAGTCCTTCACCACAAGTGACTCTTCTCATTGTTTTGGTTTACTTGGTTCAGCTTGCCTTATAGTCTTTATTTTATTACATCTATTTTTATATTATTTATATAATATATGCATAAATATATATATATATATTTATATTATTTACTTTCCCACCTTTTTATTTAATTTTTTCCCCATGTGTAGTAACTCTTAGAATGCATTCAGAAAAAATTCAGGGCATTTGTACCTGCCAAAATGTCCAGACATTTGACTATGTGAGACGGAGCCAGAGCACCACAGAGCCAGAACTTCCTGCAGCAACCTCATACTGCTCCTAAACCTGAATTATTCAGGATATGACAGCACATGAGCCAGTGGTTTATGAAGCAGTTGGGTTTGGGTAACTGCAGATCACAGCTATTCCAGCAGAGTGGTCAGCAGCTCAAACAGTTCCCAGCTCTCCACCTGGAAGTGGAGAGGGTTGGAGGACAAAAGTAGCACAAGGTGTCTGAAAGTGCCCTGAGTGTCAAGGAGAGGCTGAAAGTGTCGGTGAGGCTGTTTTGCCCCTTGGGAAGTTGGACCAGGGCTGTCAGAGACAGTGTCACTTCTGGCAGAACAAGGTCTGAGGGGCTTCTTCCCCTGACCCCGTTTCTGAGGGCACCGAGGGGAAGGATGCTCTGATTCCACAGGGCACACAGAGTTCTGTCAGTTGGGAACACTCCTCTCATTGCCCCCAGCTGCAGCAGCACTTTTTATGATTTTAGAGCAAAAAACCTACATCTAATGCAGATTTGGGTGTGTGTGTTATTTTAGAGCAAAATGTGATTAAATCTGGAACAAGATGAATTGAGAAGTTGGAGGTGATGTCCGTGGAAGGAGATTGGGCAGAAATGGAGATTCCCATGGGAGGTCAGAGGCACCTTGTGCAGGCACAGAGCAGGCTGGGACTGGGGGGGTGGTGTCTGCCTTTCCCCCAGCCTGGGCACAACCACAGAATCCCGGGATGGTCTGCGTTGGAAAGACCTCAAAGCCCATCCAGTTCCCCCCTGCCATGGGCAGGGACACCTTCCACCAGCCCAGGGTGCTCCAAGCCCCATCCAGGCTGACCTTGAGCACTTCAGGGATGGGAGTGCCCAACCCAAAGGGCTGGAACCACCGACCTGTTGGTATCACTGCAAAAACAAGGCTGCCCTGCTGCTTCCCCACACCATTTCTGTCTCCTCCTCTGAGGAGAGCAGGTAAACCCCTGTCTGACACACAGGGAGCCACGTCCCCCTGGTCAGTGCACAGAACCCCAGCTGAGCTCATCTTTGCTTCCTGCCTCACCTCCCTTTCATAAAACAAAATTGGAAGAAAATGATGGCCACAGAACCCGTTTCTGCCTCAGCTCTGGTCTCCTGCACGGAACTACCTGACAATTAGTATCTGTGCTTACACCTTTGGAGCTGGCTGACCTTTGGGGAGTTGACAGAGCTCTAATATTAGCCTTTGTGTGCTAGCCTGGCTTTTAAAGTCCCTGCCTAGTGGCTGTAAGTTCAGTGGCTACAGATCTGAAACTTGATTTCCTCAGTATAGCTGCATTAGCATTCAGCTGTGGGTATGTAAGATAATAGTATTAAAAGCAACCTTCCATCCTGTTGTCATGGATGCAGCACAGCCCAATCCTGGGAGCACTGCACCACCAGTCTTTGCACAATCTCATTTTTATCTACAAATTTTGATTTAATTACAGCAGAAATTCGGCAGAGCTACGTAATATGTGATTTTATTTTCCATTGCAGGCATTAAAATGTAAGAATTGAGCAGCTCGTGTTCTTTGTCCAGAGCTCTTTCCCTTTTTTATTTTTTGCATTCCAAGGATCTGTCAGTGTTAGTTATGAGCCTGTGTGAAATAAGTAGCCATGAAAGATGCCTGCTTTTATGACAGAATGAGTGGTTTCATGAATTTTAAAGGAGCACATTTGTATTTTCTCTTCTTGAACTACACGGGCTACTCGCAAATATGACAGGAGATAATTGTTGGAGGAATTATGATGCCTTTCAAGATTTTGCAGGATATTGCTATTTTCATAATCTTTCATTTATCAGGCGCCAAGCTTTGATTTATTTACATGTGTAATTTGGAAATTAAAGCACTCCCACTCTGGCAGCACAGGTACATGTTTTCCTCGTGTGGCTCACCCTCCTGTGAGCAAAAAATGATGAACCTGCTCATTTTTTTTGGTCAGATCCTCCAGAAAGGGGTTGAGCTCAGAGGGGACCCAGGGATGATGGGCTGGCAGGGCTGGTGGCTCTGGGTGGCAGGAACAGGGATGTCCAGCCCCAGCACCGACTGTGGCACCAGGCAGGGGTTGTGCTCTGTCGTTGGGGTTGAAATGAAGGCTTTGTTAGCAGGGATTTGGTGTGAGGGAGGAAAGGCTCCGAGCCTTTAATTGACTAGGAAAATCTTTTTAGTCGTGATTAGGGGGACAGATCCTCAGCTGGAGAGGACTGATGGGGCTCCACTGAATCAATTTTCATACCCTGTCTGCAGTCAATGGAGCAGGGCTCGTTTAGAACCCTGTACCTGGCCTGCCAGTGGGAAAAAAACCCCACATTTCAAGCCTGTTATCTGAGTGGTACAGTAACCTTTCATCAGGGAGCTGCTTGGCTTGGGTTAAAAAACTGCATCAAAACCGGTGGTAAAATCCTTGGGTTAATAAATTCAGTGGCATGAGCTGCTTTCATTTGGGTGGGAGTTTGAGTGTGGAAACCTCTGGCTGTGTCCTGTTTGCTTGAACGCAGTGATGGATCTGCCATACTTTCATACTTAGCATAAGGTTGTCTTCTTAAAGACCAAAATGAAGCATCTTTATATCTGTATCAAGTGTCTCTATATCTGCATTGAGCATCTCTATATACATATGAAGCATCTCTATATCTGTAAGAAGCATCTTTACATCTGTATGAAACATCTCTATATCTATATAAAGCATCCTTTAAAGACTAAATGAAGCGTCTCTATACCCTTTTCTCTTTTAGCCTTGAAGTATTTGTATTTTTTTTCCCCTGGTAATATTATCTCCCTTTCCATCCTGCAATAGCTGCAGAGCAGGATTTTATTTTATGGCTAAAATAAAAAAAGTCTGAATATCTTTCTGTATTAAACTTGTCCCTAACATCTGAGTATCACTGCTGAAAATCCCCTTTCAAAATTCTGTGCATGCTCATAATTAAACTGCTCTGAAAGGTGCAGTCAGGAAAACCAGGCACCAACATTATGGAGTGAAAATTAAAGAGGCAAAACATCCGAGTGTCTACTGTATGTGCCTGCTGTTAGACACTCAAGCATGGAGAACAGGATACACCTCCATGGATGGATAGTTTTCCTTATTAAAAAACCACAGTAGGACTCACAGTAGGGGAACACACTAAAACAAGGCTTTGTAGCAATTTCCTTGAAAGAAATTTCCCAAGATAGCAACTTAAAAAGCTTTTAATCTCACGACTGGCTGTATAGTGAGTTTTACAGGAGGTGGTATAAAAAAAGTCCATTAGGTTACAGCTGATCTGGTAGGGCTGGTCTGGAGCCTCTTCCCTCCCTAGAAAGGGATCAGACTTTGCTTGCACCAAGACAAGGGTTGAAAGGCTGGGTGGGAGTCCTGGACATGCCTCTGTCACGTCTGAAGTGATGTGGGAAAGCACAACCCCCTCAGCAGCTGAACCCTTGGCCACACTTGCTGCTCCACCACACCAAAGCCAGGCATTAGATCCAGGTGTCTCCTCCGTGTCTGACCACGGAACTGCTCTCACTTGGGATTTGGTGTTTTATTTGGGGTCTCTGGGCAGTGTCTTTTACCACCTGGAAGAAACCTGAAGTGTTTCTCCTAAGTTCCTGAAGCGCCTGATGTGACCACGTCCTGCAGCAGCTCGTTGTGCTGGGGCATTCCAAGAGCTTCCTCACTGGACTTCTCCTGTTCTGTGCAACCCATTCTACATGACTATTGGACCTCTGAGGAAAAAAATACCCATCCAAAATCTGGGTAAATTCCCACTCAAAGAAGCTGGAAGGCTGTCACGTGTGTTATGGTCATAACTTCACACCAGATTGTCCTCTCCGTGCCGCCCTTGGTGCCCGTGTCCGTGCCGGGGGCCACGCTCTGAGCTCCTGGGGCTCTTCCTCAGCCACCCCCTGGGCTACTTTGGTGCTGTGACTACGGGGAGGTGGCTCCAGAAGTTTGGCAGAAGGAGCTGGAGGAGCAGCAGGAGCTGCCCAGCCAACGTGTGTGAGCCTCGGCAGAGATTTAACATCTTGTACCTATCTTGTGCTGGGAGCCGAGAACAGGGAGGGAACATGTCTGATAATGTGGTTCACATTGAAATAATTAAAGAGAATTGTTGCTGGAGGGAAATGTGCCTTTAAAAATTAACCCTGACATCTCTCTGACAATTTGGCGTATTACAAGAGATCCCTTTCCCCCCCCTTCTTTATTTTTTTTCCCCCTTCCTCAGTTTCACTAAACTTGATATGCATTTTTTTCAGCACTTTAGAACATGCAGAGCCTTTGGAAACTTCCTTGCATTAATAGTCTGTGCTTCCAGGAGCAGCCCCATCTATTTCCCACGGAATGTTTGTAGGACTGATGTTTCAAGGAACGGGTCTGAAGTAAATGACACATTCTGCAATGCCCTGGAGCCCCTGCTAGTTATTATTGTTTGAATCTATCTCTTGATTGCATATATTGCAGCCTTCTATCACCCAGGGAGGCACTTTGGAGATCTCAGTGTTGTTCCTCAAATAGCCATCGAGCAGCTCGCTTCTTTATTTCTTCTGATGGGAAAAAATATCCCTGGATATCGAAAGCAGTCATTTCCATAAAGCACTCAAAGTTTCAAAATGTGCTTTCTGATGGAGCTGGAGTGTTTGAAAACAAATGGGAACATCTCTAGGAACAGAATTACTTATTTCTTACAATTGTCGAGACGGCACCAGCGATTACACTCGTGGTTTTGTCATCTATGGGAAGTTAAATACACAGGGAGGTTCAGGAAGTTTGGCTTCGTTGCAGTGTGGCTGTAACAGCTATTTACCAGCTCAGGAATTGTGCAACCTTTTATTGGGGTGAATCTTGGTGTTTTGGGTTCTCCGCGGGATCATAATTCGTTATCCAGGGACAGGAAATGCTGGATTTCTCCCCTTTATTACTTACTCAGTGGTTTGAAGGGGCTTTTGAAGGCTGTAAAGGGTGGCTGAGGTGCAGCATTTGTGGCTCCTGTCTCTGCTGTGGCTGGAGCTGCCCTGTCTGTGTGTGTCCTGCAGCTCCCCCAGTCCCAGTCCTGGTCCCAGTCCCAGTCCTGGTCCCAGTCCCAGTTCCCAGCAGGATCCCAGTGTGCCATCCCAGCCACGATGCCCTGGAGTCCCTGCCACAACAGCCTGAGGGACTGCTAAGGCAGTTCTGGCTCCGGATTCTGCACCTCAGAAAACAGACACTCAGATTATATTTCAGATGCTGAAAAGTTGGGTCTTTTTAGTTTTTTCCTTCCTTTTTTTAATCCCCTGGGATGAAATGCTTGGGAGGCAGATCCAGGCAAGGCACAGGAGCAGGAACATGCTTTCCATTCGTGTTTTCAGGCTGCCAGCAGAGCCCTTTGACACCCCCTTGTCCTCTGGTGAACCCCAATTTGCTGCAACAGAGAATTTCCTTGCAGGAGCCCAACCCTCCTTCATTCCTTAGTCAAGGGAAGATGTTCAGCCCATATTTCCTCTTCCCCAGAACTTTTAACAACTTGGGGATCTTGGGCTCAAGCCTTCAAGTTGTTGAGCACCCCCAGGGGTGCTTAAATCAGGGTAAGTGATGGTTCAGGATGCTTCTTATGACCGGGGGTGCTTCATTAGTTAAAATTCCAAACACACAATACTTCAAAAAACACTTCTCAAAAACCTTTTTTTTTTGACTTGGGAGTTTTTTCACCCTTTCAATAAAAGCAGCAACTGCAGAAGTGTCTGTTTGCTGCTGTGATGTGCTCTAAACCTATCTGTACACAACACTGCATTTTGGCTATTAGAGGCTCATTAAAAAAATTAAAGTCCCCACAATTTACAATATTTTCCATTGAAATAGCATGTTAACACATTTCTTTAATCAGTGTGTAACTGTCAGGGGAAAGAACAATTCATCTAGTATATGCATACATTAGGAAAAAAATTATCAGATTTAATTTTATTTGTTTTATATTCAGGGCTTTTTTGAAGGAATTCCTGCAGGGAAATGGTTAATCTATTTTTAACTAAAGCTTACTTTTGTAATCTATCCAGTGCTTAGAGTTCTGTCATTGATCTATGATTTATGTGATTTAAACCACCTCTTGGCTGTAACATTGGTTTCTATCCAAGATGCTGAGCTGAATACTAATTACGAGATCAAATTTATGCTGTTGGGCTGAGCAGCTGAAGGAGCTTTCCAGGCAGGACTCCCTTCCACCAACCCACCACGGAGCATTAGTGAACTATTTGGTGAGGGGGATGGGGAAAAAAGCTGGAAAAGGGGGGAAAAAAAACAGCAGGAAAAGTGAAGTGTCCTTTGGAAGCTTTATTTTCAGTTCCCCTCCTGAGCTTCCAGTGCCACGGGCAGATATTCCGGAGCCTGAGCCTGGGAATATGCACATGGGGCTGTTTTTCCAGCAGAATCTCACTAATTCACCCTAACGATTGGGAAACCCGCTGAGGGAAGCCAAATGGCAGGAGTGAGCAAACAAATAAATATGATGGGGGAGATTTTATTCCAAGATGTATTTTCTGCCTTTATTTTGACAAGTATCACGTTGTCAGAATGATTTATGGGGTTTCAGAGCATACCAGGAAATGCACTGTAGGATGGGTTCCTACAGTAAGAAAGTCTTGCTAACAATGGCTTTGCTTTACCTCTCCTTAAAGCATTTTTGCTGAGAAACAAACCAAACCCACCAATTTTGTAGAAAATACAGGTTTTAGGCTTTCCCTCAATGAGTAGCGTTCTGCCATTCACCTTTGCAGGGGAGGTTGGGGTGGCAGCAATTTTCTTGGGTATGGGGAGTCAAAACACATTCAAACAGCTCAGAATTCAAAATCCAATCAGAATAAAAATGGTTTTTGGAATTGGATTTTTTTTTTAATTATAATAATTTTGGAGAGAAAACCTGTTCCAGCACATCACTTGACTTCTCTCTGTTGGTATAATGAAGTGTTTCATTTTGATGATGCTGAAACAGTTTAATTTGCTCAGGTTCCTTTTAATTAATTAATTAATTGAATTCCTTATAGTGTCGTTTTCATGTTTTCCATATGCATTGTGTTGCATTTCATTGCACTTGGGCAGTTGTACCATTTTCACCCTGCCACTGCCTATTATCAAAATCGAACATTCCCATAAAATACTTGCCCAATTTCAGTTTTGCAGAAACCTTTTCAAGTGTCTTTCAGGTCTTTTAAGAGTCCTCAGAGCTGTGGAAAACACCGGACCTTTCCACAGAGGGGGAATTCCAGGTTGGGACTACCCCTCCTGCCTTTCCAGCTGTGGAATGGTGTGTTCCTGGCCCCCTTGGCCAAGGGATGGAGGTGTGGGAAACAAAAACAAAACCCAACCAGAAACAGAAATAAAATAAACAGAAAACCTCGAAAAACTTTCTTCAGAGGCCAATTTTAAATAAGTACCTCTGGTTGTGTATCTGTTGCTCCTGATCTTCCTCATTTGTTATTTCTCTCCTTTCTGTTGTGGAGGGATGAATATTTCAGTTAGACCCTTTCGCCTTTTAAAGTTACATTATTTATAGTCCACTCGAAGTCATATTGGCTTTTTAATGTGCCTTTTTATGAACTATTTGCAATGAAAACAATCCCCATTGTGTGCATTTGAGGGACGTTCCTCAATACCCCCCCGTGCATGAGGAGTGGGATGAGCTTGGGGACAGTTCTGCTGAGAGGAGCCCCAGTTCCTGAGCCCCTTTGTGTGCCTGGTTCTCCTGTGATGCCACCCTTGCCCACTTCCTCTGCACCTACAGCAGGTTTGTTTCTGAATGCTGCCAGTTGGAAATGCCACGAGTTTCCTTGAAGCCTCAGCTCTGCAAAAATGAATAAAAATGCTGGCTGAGCCCAGGGACACTGGAGAACCCCCCACGTGTGGCTGTGATTGCAGTCAGGTCACTTTGGCAGCCGAGAGTCGGTGCTGGATGAGAGACATTCCCTCACTGTGGATGGAGGGAAACAATTTGCACCATCAGTGATGTTGTTGATCTCGACTGACACGAGTTAAAACAACAGCAGTGAAGATGGGGCTGGAGTTAATTGCTGTCATGGTCTGAGGGGCTTCAAAGGAAGGATTTTACCAGGAGCCTCATTAATGGATGGGATATTTTCCTGTGCTGAACAGGTGGCTGAATTGCTCCGAGGGGAAGTGCTTGAAGATGGAACCACCTCCAGGACTGTGAAGTTGCCAGGGGGCAGAGGAGCTGCAGCCCCAGGGACAGCCAAGGTGTGCCCGGGGGTGGCCGTGGGTCAGGGGGGCTCGTGGGAGCCACAGACCCCAAAACACCCCAGAGGGGTCCACATCCTGAGCGGGTGCCGCTGCTTCCTGGAGCCAGTGGGCCAGCACTGGGGGTGTGCCCCGTGGGCATGGCTCTGGTGCCAGGGCAGCCCTCCTTCCCTGCACCAGGGCTGGCCCCCATCCCCACTGTGCCCCCTGCCCAGCTTTTACAGAGCAAAAGGTCATTGAGGAGGAGAGAAAGCCTCGATAAAATGTAGGAAAATAGCGTTCTAGAGAGAATATAGACAATCTTTGGAATATGTATGTGTGTATATATATGCACACACACTAAATATTTGTTTTGCTTTTCCTTTTCTTTCCTCACAGCAGAATTGTTAAATCAGCAATTGTGGCTTTGACAGTAATGTGGGGGGATTTCCACTGAAAGTACAAAACCTAAAATCATAGTGATTTAGCACAAAGATGTATATTTAAAATGTGATTTCTGCCTGCTAGATAAGTGGATATTTTGTATACCTTCATATTCATCAATGGTACTCAAGGGAATTTATTTCCTCAGTCATCATGATAGAATGGATTGGGTGGGAAGGGACCTCAAAGCCCATCCAGTGCCACCCCCTGCCATGGGCAGGGACACCTTCCATCAGCCCAGGGTGCTCCAAGCCCTGTCCAACCTGGCCTGGGACACTTCCAGGCACAGCTTCTCTGAGCAAGGGAGTCATGACAGGGGCAGCTCAGGTTTCCTCCATCTCTGCTTGCTTAGGGATGCTCCCTAATCCCACAGATAGAAAACTGGCTGAAGAGCAAGAGGTTTGAAGTCACCTCAGGCTGCTGAACATCCAAGAAGAGAAAGACCCACCATGCAAATGGGTTGGTTGCCCTTGGCAATCCGTTTCTCAGCAGCACAAAAGTAATGCTTCTCCCCAAGTTTAAAGCTCAGCAAAGAAACATCAGGGAAATCCACACCAAGGCAAGATTTGGGATGCCCTTCTTAAGGAAGCAGGAGCCCCAGGAGAGCTGAAGTACCTTTAAAACACTGCTTGGTTTTCTTGGGAAATGGAGATAAGATCTAATTTGTGAAAAAGAGTAGGAGTGCTGTAATTTCTGCAAACCAGTGGAAATTAATAAAACCCAGGGCCAGCTATTAAAGCTGAGCAGACCAAGTGTGGGTAACTATGCGTGGAGGGGCTGACATGATGAATGATGATGGATCCAAACTCATCTGAAGTTCTTTAGGAATAATAGCAGCCTAAAGTCATTTCTATAGGGTACCTAAATGTGCCTGAACCAGAACAGTGTATTGAAGGTTGCATATTATGCTAAGAATGACAAGTGTTTATGGTTGGAAAGTCTCTGGGTTGGGATTATCAGTTTTTGTGTATCTTTTCTTGGTACTTTAATCTTTGATTTAAAGCCCCATCTAGAGATAAAAAAAGGGCTGATTCCTATAATTGTCCCACAGAGACAGCAAATGCCCTCTTACCTCAAGAAAATCAGCAGGGCCTGGTGCTACACAGGTGCTTTTCTTCTGGAGGAAGGAAGGTCTTCCTTGAGGACTTGCTGGGGAGAGGCACCTGAATGGCAGGAAGGAAGGTGGGCAACAGCTCAGCTCAGCTAAGCTCAGCTCAATTCAACTCCATCCTAGGAATGGGAAAGAAAAGCCCTGCTGTGTAGCACCAGTTGTGTCTAGGGAGTTTTATGGAAATGCAATTGCAAATGTTGTTGAGTTTGCTTGGGCATTTTTAAGTGGTTTTCTTTTAATTTATGGTCCCAGAACTTGTTGTTCAACCTGGCAGCTGAGAAAAATAATGTGTATAAGTGTATGAAATCGATAGAAATCTGTGTAGTCAGGAGGGAGATGAGGGGGAGTTGCAGGAGCACAATGCTCCTTCTGCAGAACTTCTGCCCTCCACTTGTCTCGGTGTCTCCGGGGTGTTGTCGCCTCGTTCAAGTGAGAGGTTCTGGTTGCAGGTTGTCCTGCAGGCACGACAGGCACAACCTGCATTTGACTCAGCCTTGGAAAGGGACAGACTGTGCAATGCACACATTGATTTGCAGGACCTGAGGGTTCCCAGCTTTCCCTAACCTTTGCCAAGATGCTGCAGGAATCTGTTCTTTGGGCGTGTGGAGCCTCGCGGGGCTGGGAGAGCCTTTGAGACAGAGCTCGTTTCTCCGGCGTTGCCTGTGGACACTTGTGATGTTGGGAGGGAATGTCCGTGTCTCAACCCTGCCCCCAGTGACCCGGGGTCTCCTCAGTGTGTCTCAGTGTGGTTATTCACAGAGGGCTCTGGCCAGGGCTGTCTGCAGGGTGGGAGATGCTTTCCCAGCAGTGGGATGTGAGTGTGGTGGGGCAGATCTTCAGCCAGGAGGGAAATCCTGCTCGGCCGCTGCAGCTAGGTGGAACTCTGTTAATTCATGTGGAAAATTCGTGACCCCGGGGAGGTCACAAAGTTCAGTGTCCTTGAGTGAGGGCCACACTTTGCAGTCAAGATCCAAAGGTCTTCCTCCTCAGAGTTCCCTTGAGTTTTGGTTTTTCTGTAAGTCTTTTAAATTGTTTTATACCAAAACCTACATTATTATCCAAGAATGGATGATTGAAGAATGTTCTGTGAGTTCTTCATCTCTCTTTTATGAGGCTACTGAATTTCCACACCTTTAGGAATATGGAGCCCCAAAATCTCTCCTGGATCCTCTGCTCACAGGTTGAGCTCATCCTGTGCAGAGCTTGAGCTCTGGTATGGCCACTGCTACACAGCAAACCCTCAGGACTTCATTTGGTTATCCTTGAAGAGCCTCCACCTCAGATTTTCAATTTAGTTACATCGACTTGTTGAGGAAACTCTCTCAGCTGAAGGATTCTGGAAGACACACCTGGGGCTGCTTTGCCTGTGAGGGATGTGCTGCAGCCACTTTTGTGTTTTAGTGGGGAACAGAGAGGTGGGATTGCTCTGTGCTGGAGCAAATCCCCTGAGCAGAGGATCTTCGGCTCCTTGGCCTGGGTGCAGTGCAGCTGGGCACCCCTGGGGCAGGGCAGCTTTCCTCCTCTCCTGAGAGCAGCCAGGTATTCGGGAAGATGAATCATCTGCTGGCACAAAATCTTTTGGCCCTTTCTACAGGAGTATTTGTCTTCTCCTTGGGGCACCAGACTGCAGCTAAACCCGTGGCTGTTGCTCACACCTCGAGGAACAGGTAATCTGACTTGAATTAAAGCAAACAAAGCCAGGAGGGGAAGGGCTGTAAAGAAGAGCATTAACCTGGTGACAGTGGTGACCCTCAGCATCACTTCTTGGTTACACAGGAGCTGGGTGGATGTGTAGGAAGCTTTTGCTATTGCCCCCAGATGCCTGTTTTCAGCCAGGGAATGAGCCTTTTGTCCATCATCCTGACATTCCAGAGGATCTTCGTGTTCTCCTTCAGTCCTTGGTCCTGACCCCCTCCCTCCTGGCTCATTGGCACCTGGGTACTGCACCCTTGGACCCCATCACCAGTTCCTGGGTCAGATGTTTCACAGCCCTGCCATGTTTGAGTCTGTTAGTTGTTTATGCAGCTCTCTTCTTTATTTGTTTATTTTTAATGCATATCATGGATGTATAAAAGTGTATCTTGGAGACCTTCCCCCCCTTCCATGCAGCTTCTCATTATGCCTTCTACCGGGCAGTCAGGCAAAGTTATTTTACTGCTGTGGATTTTATCAACTCCAGATGTAAACAATTGAAAAGAAAAAAGTGGTTTCAGGCAGCAAAGTGGCCCTTGAGTGCCTCAGTCAAGTGTTGCATTTAATTGCTGAATTTTTATTTATTTATTTTTTTACATTATTTTCTTCACTTGTTGCTTTATTTGAGTCCATAGAACAGGTGAAATGAACTTCAGAGGGGGAAATGTGGAAGCTGCTGGCACACAAAATGCTGTCAAATGCAGAAAGCAAACAGACAAAGGTTTAGTATTTCCCTGCCTATCCCTTCCAGGCCCTTTGGTTAATAATGACTTTCCTTATTACATAAAGCAATTGCAGATCTAGAAATCAGCAGAAAAACTTAAGTTTGAAAACCTGACTGTTCAATGTGTGAATAAACTTCACTCTTGAGAAGGTCTGTCACTTCTAATTTGACTTCCAAGCGGTATCTCTATGGAGTTCAGTGTTGGAAAGGTGCTGGAGGCATCCCAGTCCTGAGCAGTGAGTGCTATAAATATTTATAAGTTATTGGTAAAAAGATTTGTGGGTAGTTGTTCGTAAACAATCTATTTGTCCCTGGAGGAGGTGGTTGGACCTGCTCTGCTTTTCACAGGGAAACGTTCTGGGGTGCAAACCAATGTGTTTGTTCTGCTGCCTCCCCACAGAGGTGTTTCCCTCCACCTGCCTGGTGGTGACATGGGTCACCTGGTCCACCTGTCTCTCCAGCAAATCCCTTCTCTGGGTGAGACCAAGAACCTGAAGGCCAAGGTCTGTTCCTAGCAATGAACCCACCAATTATAACCCCTGTACTTGTCTGAGAGCTGTTCGAGTTATTAACACTTGGACTCGATGACCTTGGAGGTCTTTTCCAGCCTAAAGGATTCTGTGATTCTTTGATTAGCAGGATACTCAGAACCAATTTCAGCTCTGGGTACACAACTCCCTTTTTCCCAAACATGACTCCAGATCAGGTATTCCCCCTGGAATGCTCTCCAGGTCCCTCTCCTTTCCACAGGCAGCTTTATCTCCATCCCTGGTGCTGCTGTTATCACACCCCAGCTCTGCTCTCTCTCCCAGCTTACCCTGGATGATGCATTTCCTAATTTGTGCTATTTTGACCTTCTCCAGCAGAAGGTGTGGTAGCCCTTCAGTGGAGCTCTCTGGAAGTACCCTTGGGTCCTCCTCCCTCAACCAATGAATGCCCTGCTTGAGACACTTCCTTTGCTGTTGTCCTAAAAATAAGAATGACATTGCTCTGTGCAGTCACATCCCTCACTCAGAGCTCCTGGAAAGCAGCAGGCTGTTCTGTAGAGCCAAACTCCCTGGATTCCATTAACATTTTGTTAATGAAACAGTGCTTTGTCAAAGAGTCTTGAAAACTTAAAAGGGTATTTAAGCTTCTTCCATGAGTCAATACCATGTAATGTCAACATTACCACGGAGGGATAATTCAGAGATGTCACACAAAGCTTGTGTTATGCCATTTGCAGTCTAGCAAAACAGCTCAGCATTTATGTTGTTTAATCCATCTTCGAAAATCTTTTATTCTGAAAAAGTTTGAGATCAATCTTGTCAGTATCTACTGACACAAAGCTGATGGAAGTCACTGTGCTATTGACTCCATCTGAGTCGTAATGATTCAGCCCAGCCTCGAATTTAGCCCAAATCAGGCATATGGAGAACTCAGTATCAAACTTCTAAGGACCCTGGAGCTGAATGGAACAGATCCTGGAAATGAGGCTGGATAGAGGTAGAGTGGAGTTTGCAATGATCTGGGGCAGTACAGACACAACTGGAAGGGACTTCAAAATGATCTGAAACTTTGCATTGATGAAATAATGTAATTCCCTGGCTAGAAACAGAGAGGAGGAGCAGAAAGAGGGAGGACTTGGGGACCGAATTCCAACTGTGTGTGCTGCGGTGCCCTGGCTTTATGTCACTGTCACAGTGAGTCTGGTCAAGGTCCACGAAATCCCTCCTTCCCTTCCTCCTTCCCTTCTCTTTCCAGCATTTCTGAATCACACTTCCCCTGTAAGGGAGTTGTTTCTTCCTCCTGGATGCTGCAGCAACGCTGTTTGTTTTACCTTTGTGCTTGGCGATCCTTCTCACTGAGGCTCTGTACAACTGATGGGGTTGAACGTGGTGGAAGTGGCCTCAGCTTGCTTTGAAGAGAACAGGCTGCCTTACTTCATCCCTGGCTGAATCCACAATGCTCTCCTGTGATTGTTTCTTGGCTGTGTTGAATCTGCTCCAGTTCCAGGCTCTGCAGATATCTGGGGTCCATTGTGCAATATGTAAAGTGATGTGAAGTTCTTCAGAAACAACTCCCATGTTTTGCTGGCAGAGGTTTGGCATTTCCCTGCCATTCCAGATTCTTGTTTCCAAGCAGGCACTGGGGGAACAGGGAGCATCCCAGACCTGTGGAGGAGCTCAGCGGGACAAGGATGAGGTGGGGGGGAAATAGTCCTAACGCTGTGTTGCAGCCGGTGGGTCAGGTGTGCCGAGGTAATTTGCAGCTTCTGTGGGAGTCAGGGATACTGTTTGGCTTGATTGCCCCCAGCAGGAAGAAAAAATACCATGAGGCTCTTCATTTGTGCTTTTATGCTGTTTTACAACCCGGGGATCACTCGGGGAACAGAGGACTTGCTCTTTGAGAGGAACCACGAGGAGGTGCAGCCGCCTTGTCCCAGGGAAGTCACTGCCAGAGCAGCCAAAGGGAGACCAAAGTGTGGACCCCAAGAAGGAGGGAGCACAAGCAGGTTTGGGACCACCTGAGGGCAGGTTGTGCAGCACGGGGGGTGTCCCAGCTGCCTCCTCTGGAAGGGTCTCAAAGTGCTGGGCTCCTCCTCAGAGATGCCTCGTCCAAGCTGGGCTGTACCTGTGTGGGTGCAGCACAGGCACAATCTTACAATTTGGTTAAATTTTAGTATTTTGTCCCCCATCCCAGTATATTTGATCAGGTGCTTTGAAGGAATAACATATTTGCTAAGTGGGAAAATGTGGACAATCCAAGAATGTTGTCTAAGAAGAGGAATCAGACATGAAGTTTGTGATCCACCTTGGCTTGCTGTTATAAACCCAAGTTGGAGGGAGCACCGTGAACCTGAGATACCTCAGGCAGCAGCCAAATGAGCATGGCAGTGCAAGGGATGCTTACATTGGGGGTAAAAGAGAAACAAACCCAGGTAGTGCTAATAAAAAAAATAATAATGATTTGGGGAGTAATGCAGCTGTGTCTGTGAAGTGCCAGTCAGACACAGATGGGCCCAAAGGCTTTACAGCCTTTAATAAAATTACAGTACAAATTAGCAGAGTCTGAGAAAGCAAAGCAGGATCACGTGCATTTTAATTTAGTATTTAAGGAAAGGAAAAAAGAAGTCCTCCTTGAAGAGAGTTGAGACTGAAGAATTGATACAGGAGGTGGAAACTGTGCACAGAGACTTGTGTGTGTGGTGGTGGATGTTTGAAGGAGGAGGGAAGTGGCCACACCAGGGGTGTGATGGCAGTGGGAGCAGGGAGAGCCCCTGCCAACCCAGGGAGAAGGGTTAAATCCCAGAGGTGCAACTGCCCCCTTCCAGCAGCAAAATGAGACTCCTTGCAGATGCAGAGCTACCACATCTGCCAAAAAAAAAAAATCAAGTGTTACAAAGATTTAATCTAAAAGGTTTTAAAAAAATTCAGGTGCCTGACACAAAGACTCTGCAGATAATCTGCATGACTATTGTGCCTCTGCTTCTCCTAAAAATCCCTTTCTGCTTTCCTTAACCTCCTCAGTGGTACTAAACATTTGTTGATCTGCTTGTACACGAAGCTGCATCTCCCCTGTCTCAGTTCTCTGTGTGTAAATTGAAGAGAAATGTATTTTCCTGTGTACTTTTCTGTATTTCCTGAGTAAAGGATAATTTTTGGGATAGCAGCTCTGTATTTCTCCACGCTCAGGCAGTGCCCCTCCAAGGGGAGCCCTCGTGCCATCCAGGTCTGACCACAGAACAGGTAATTTCTGAACCAAACAGCATAAATGTGGGTAATTGAAAGAAATAAGTGTTTTCACCCCTCTGTCATGTATTAAACCAGTGCTCATTGTAGTTTCCTTGTTTGAACAGAGGTCTGTGGAGCTCCAGCTCGCTGGAAACTTTTGTGCTCAAACCAGGAGGATGCTACAGACGGAGCTGGCTCTGTGAGTAACTTTTCTGGAGGCCATTATGTCTCCTAGAGTTTTGGGGGTTTTTTTTTCTGAAGAAGCCACTGCTCTGTTCGTGTCTCTGTGTGAGGCAGAGAGAGAAGGAGCCTCGCTCCCCACACCGCCTCAATCCCCCTCGTTTTCAGCTGGAGTCTTCCGAGCGCGAGCTCCCGCTCCAGGTAGGTGAGGTGACCTCTGTGGGTTTGAATCTGCTCCTCCGTGGTGGATTGGAGGCTGCAGCTTTGAAGAGGAGCCCCCTCCTGCTCCGTGCAAAGCTCTTTGAATTGCCCCCGAGCCGCTTCCAAAGCTCCCTGGCTGCCAGCGAGGCCCTTTGAAGATGAATGTCCCAGCACAAGGCAAACATGAAACGAGCCCTACTCCCTCCTCTCGGAGTCTGCAGCACCATCCTCAAAGTCCTGCACTACAATGGGGCCCTCGGAGGGGAGAGGGAATGGGCTCACCCCTCCTGGGAGCAGAACCAAATTGCACAGGGTTGTGCCTTGGGTGGCAGAGCAGGTGAAGAAAAGGGGTTTTTTTGGGGGGGCTCTGCAACATCCAAGCCTGGCAGGACTTATTTCGGGTTGGCTTCTTTGGGTCTTACTGGTGAAGGCGAATTTATTGTTGTTAATTTTGCTCCCCCTGACGTTTGCTGTGTGTTCAAGTGGACAGATAGGGCTTGTCTTCTGAAAGGGGAACATTTCCTTTGTCTCTGTGGAAATCTTCACTGCAGCTCCTCAGACTGTGCATAATCATGACTTGCTGGTACAACCTGGACATGACCTACAGCCCTGGGAGCCTGTGGGTCTTTGGGAGAGGGGGAGAGCTGTAGGGAGATTTTTGTTCTCTCTCATATTCTGAGTGTTTCTGTGACAATTGGCACTGAACTATCCATTAATGTGTTTTTTTTAAACCCGATGGATCTATTGTTCTGGCCCAGGTGAGCACTCACGTAAGATCCAAAAGTTTTCATTAGCATCAGATGGGTGAACCCATTTCCTTGAGGGGTTAATGGGCTTGGAATGCAAAAATGGAACTGATGTCCCAGGAGAGACTCAATGTAGGAACAGAAAGGAAGGGAAATGGCAAAGCAGGTTAGAAAAAACCAAGAGAGATTTGTTAATAGCGGTTGGGGATATTCTTCTCACCTGTCCTGCACGACTGTGAAAATGCAGATGTGTGAACTCCTCTAAAGCAAATGAGGAAAAGCAGAACCCTTTGGGCCATAATTCTTTTCCATATGTGATAGATCCCTCTTCCTTCCAATCAATTAATTGCATCCTAAAAACATCTATTTCTCCCCATTGACTTTAAAGGGATTTTAGATGACTAGCTCAGATAGAGCTGTCTCCACAGTAAGTGATTAAAGTTGGGTTAGATGAGCTGGCAGACTGCACAAGGGTTTTTTTCTCCCTTCATGCCAACCCTAAATCAAAAGGCATCTCATCAGAGTATTATAAAATACAGCCTTCAGAGGGAGAGTCTTCTACTTCCATATTCTGGCATCTGAAGGGAGGAGGGAGACTCCCATCAATTTAGAGAGAGGTAAAGATTTCATCTCCCTCTAGAAATCATGGCCATAATGGGAAATTCAGACATTTATGAGATTTGCTTGGCCAGGGCAGAGCTGAGCATGTGGATGTTCCTGTTTGTCTTTGTAGTACTGCAGCAAAAGCAGAAGGAAAGTCTATTTTTAGGGGTTACTTTCATTCCTTTTCCCCCCTTTTTGATTATGCTAATAACCCAACTGGTACCTGGGGAGTGGCACACACAGTCTGTGTGACCTTCTTAACTGAAACCTTTATCAAGTCTCTCCCTGTGATTGGAAAATAGGGATTAACTGCTAAATAGGGCTAAATGCAGGTGTTTATTAATGGGGAACCTCCCGAAGAAGCATTTCCCAGTTCACCAGAGAGGAATTCCCACAAAGCCCCCTTGAAAGCTGTGCCTGCTGTATGTTTGAATGTTCAAGCCAGGTAAGGCTGTAAGAGATTTAAGCAAGTTTCTGGCAACTGGTGAATATTTCCCTCAGGTTTCAAAAGCTGGCAAATCAGACATGTGCTAGAAATATATGTATTTTAAGTCAGGGGGAATTTCAAGGACGAGAGAAAGCTGAGCAAGAAGTGACTTATTTTAGTCTTAAATCAGAAAAGGGTATGTATTGGTTTCCTCTAAATGTTAATTTCTTGGCATAGTGGGTAAAGTATCCAGTTATTATTTAAACCTACAAATAAAGTGAGGGGCCCTTTCCCCAGCCCTAAGTAATGCTCTGCTGCCAGAGGACAGACAGGGTTGTTTTTTTTCCTAATGGAATCTGCATATCTTTTCCCTGATAGTCCACTGCTGGATATTGATGGTTGCAATAATTGCCCTTTTATTGGTATATTGTGTTTTCTCTGAGATCTTTCAACTTTCTGCAGTAAATCCTTTTCAGGTTGGCTTCTTTTCTGGTTTGCTGCTTGCAAAAGCTGATAATCTGGCACTGCAGGACTGGGAATAAGACTCAGGGTTTTGTTTTGTTGTACAAGTCATGTATTGGTAACTGCTATTATCTAAAGTTTGATCTTTTTTTAGTACAAACATCTCAGTTGTTGACTATATTTAGTAAGAAAACTCAATCTTTCTCCTCTGTTTTTTTCTTTTTCTCCTCTTTGTCCTTGGCTTGGAGGGTGGGTGGCACTCGGTGGATAAATGCAAGAAAATCTAATAGTGCCTTTCTAATATACCCATTTATCTGGCCTCGTATTTTAACTCTCCATGCAACTCTATAATCATTGCTCCATTGCTATAGTTGGATCCCAAAATATATTTGTGCCCTTTAATTACATATATAGCTTTTCTATAGGCGTATTCAGGGTAATCAGTAATCCTCTAAGTTTTAGTGGAGTCATATTTTATATCAACTGTGCTCTTTTTTTTTTCCTTTTTTCTTTTTCTTTTTTTTTTTTTTTCTTTTTTCCTTCTCCCACTGTGAATGTGACCAGAGTCTGATGCAGCTCTCACCGAACTTAATGGTCATCTTTTCATTTCCCTCAGTGGGAACCGCAGCAAACTAATGGGCTGCAAACTGCAGCTGGGGCCGAGTCGCAGCTCCCTGTGGAAATAGGTGTGCAACTCCCAGTGTGCCGATGGAAGGGGCAAAGGAGCTGGTTATATTTTCTTACTGGGCAATTTATGGATTCTCTTGCCCAACTTTGTTAATATTTAGCTCATAAGTTATGGCACTGCAATAATGCTTAAGAGATTAATTTTAACCTGATTTTTCTGACAAATTAAAAACCTTTTCACACTGAGATTCTTATAAAAGGGTCTAAAACTTTGCTTCCAGACTCCAACTTATCTATTTATCTCTGGTAGGAAAAGTTGAAATGGGACATTATTAAGCTTTAAAAATGTATTTTGGCCTAATTTTAAACTGAAAACTAAGTATTTAACCATATTTTACCAGCTCTCTGTTGTGTCAGTTCATTAATATAATTAGCCCTCTGGCTGCTGAATATGAAAACCTGTGAGCACTTCCCTCTAAAAGTGTAATTCCAGCAAATTACACTCCCAAGTAGGCAGAAATCCCTGTTGCTGACTTTTCCCAGCACTTTAATTTTGCTGCTGTGGGGTGGTAACTGTGTGTGCCAAATAGGATTTTGATTCAACAAACCCCCAAAACTCCTGTGACTTGCTTGTTAAGGAGTTATTTTGCTCTCCCCCTCTGCTCCCACTCTGCTCATTAGAGGTTTGTTGCTTTGGTGATGTCCTTCTCCTCCAGTTAATGATTACAGACAACTCTCCAACCTGGAATTTTGGGGGAAGGTTATTGAGAAGGTGATATGGCAACAATTGTCAGTGTTTCTATAGCTTAGAAATGTCCTTAATCCTTCCTGGCCATGTATTCGGGATTTAGAGTGGAAGTGGTGCCAAAACTAGAGACACTTTGCTATGTTATTTATTCCCAATCATGCCAGTTAGTAAAGTTAGAAAGGGCACTATGAAAGGTGGTAAATTTTTACTGAATCCTTAGTAAAGCATCAGAGAAAATGGTGCCTATTCCAACTCAAGCAGAAGTTGACCTTGGCAGCCTTGAGGATGGAGCCCCTTGGACCTCCAAGGAAAGATGCTCAGCCAGTGGAGGGATGGCCTGTGATTCCTGGTGGGATTTTAGAGCCTCGGGAACCTTTGTGAACTGGAGCATTTTTAGTTTCAGAAGACACAAAAGCAATCATTTGTCCATCCAGCCTTTTGACTGAAAAGAGATACACTGAACTGTTTGTGTTGGGGATTTGGTTATTTTTCCAGCACAGACAAGAGTTGTTTATGAGCCCTATGTGGAGAAAACCCTCTCAATGTAGTGATTTCAGTGCTGGTCATTTGAATGCAGCAGCAGAGCATCAATGCACCCGGAACTCCAACCTGAAATGCTGCACTTATTTGCATATTATGTGGAGGTGCCTCCCCACTAATAATCCCAGCCCAGCCCACGGGACACTCCTCCTTGGAGGCTGGATGTTCCCACTGGATGCCCAGGAGCACCTGGCACTGCAGTTCTGTCAGAGGATGACTCGTGCCTTGCCACTTGAAAACCACAGAAACAGCACAATGTTCTTATAAAAATGACTCCAGGAATTAATTGCAAATGACTTATTAATGAAACAAATACTCTGCTGTCACTTGAACTAAACTCCACCACGATCTGCTTAATGATTGTCTTTTTGAGGAAACCCTTTGGTGTTTGTTTGATCTGCCTCGTGTGAACAGCGGTCGGGAAAGGGGAGAGCATTTGGTGTTGGAGTTGGAAACATGAAACTGGCAAAGAGGAGAGGAAAAACACCAGCCAAAGCCTGGGAAATGGGTGCAAATCCTAAAGAAACAGCAGATCCTGACAGTCACGTTGGAAAGCTGCTGCCCCAGGCAGGCCTGCTCAGGTGATGAGGGCTGAACGTGGTGACAGGGGAATGTGGCAGGGAAGGGTTTCAGGTGGCATTCATTCAGCCCCATTCCACAGCCATAAAAGGAGCAGGAAAGAATTCACTTCACACGGGGTGGGGGAATGTTTGCAAACTGCGCAGAGGCTCTCCAGTGAATGCAAAATATCATCTGTAGTTCTGCAAATTACAGTACAAATAAGTGCTGGTAATCGGGGCACGTGCATTCCTCCTGGCTCCAGAATTAGGCTGAGACACCCCCCGGACTCCCCTGCCCTGCCCTGCCCTGAGTGGTGGACCCTGGACCTCCCCGGTGCCCAGGACCCAAGGGAGGTTTCTCCACAGGCACCCTGCTGCAGCCATATGTTTTTCCACGTGTTCTGCCTTGCAAGGGACAGGTACAAATAGGTAACAGAGCCTTTGCAGGGACGGTGTTTACAGGAGCAGCGACACGAGGCGGAACACGAGCGAGGCGCACCCACCCGCCTTGGGAGCACAGCTCAGGTGCCCTTCTGCTGGGGCTGCTGAGTTATTTCCCACTCAGCGAGTGTGTGCCCGTGGGAGACATCCAGAGGAGGCAATCTGAGGTGAAACCCCACCCTTCACCCGGAGCTGACACTGGAATATTCATTATCACATTAAACCCAACCGCAGGGAAAGGGAAGGCTTCCGTTGATTATGTGCTTGTATAAAAGACTTCTTTGGTGGTGAGTCCCCGTGCCAGAGATGTGAACATAAACCCCAGTAAGTGGAAACCATTCTCTTTATGGTAAATTTGCCTTCTTGGAAGTTATGAGACTTGGCAGGTTTAAATTATGTTTTAAACCTGCGGTGGATTATATGATTTTTCTAACTGGCCACAAGCAGCACCAGAGGAGCACACACCACACGTGCCCACAGGCACGAGCCAGGGTTTCCAGTGCAGAGGAAAATAAATGCAGATTTTATATCCAGAAAGTGGTGCATATTTAGGTCAGCGTAATGCCAGTCCGGCAGGGCTGGTGCAAAGGTCTCCTCTGGAGCACCGGGTCTGCTCACACCTGCCTTTCACTCCTCATCTTCATCCCAAGCTTGTGCTGGAGCAGAGTGAGCAGCACATCTCAGAGGGTTGGAGGAGCCCGTTGGATCTGATTGTGGAAAAACACAGCAAAATACACAGGACTGGCCAAACAAGAGACATGAGGCATTTCCTCTCTGCCTTTCCATCCATCCACCCCTCGCTTGCTCCTTCCCTGTACTCCCCCTCCACCAGGGATCCTGCTGAATTTAAAGACTCAATTAAATCTTTTTCTCTGGGAGGCACAAAAAATGCTAGAAATGCTGAGAAGAAACACCACCAGCTGAGATGAAAGGCCACCTGTGGAGCAGGTTGTCCCACTGGGCTGGATGCTCCAGCTCCAGTCTGTAAAGGATCTTCAAAGACAGCTGGCACGGTGAGGGCTGGGTTTGCTGGATGTGGGCATGTGCAGAGATGCCAACATAAAACCTATTTCTGTCCACGCGAAGAGTGAGGATTCGCCCACAATTAGCAAATTATTGAAATATGCAACAATTGCATCAGCACAAATAATTTAAAAATCAAGGTTCTCCATCCCATAAGACTTACAGAAGACTTTCTGCTTTGGCAAACAACAGGGAGGAAAAGAGATGATGAGAAGCCAGGCTTGGTGATGGATGAATCTTGATTTGGAGTGTGGTTGCAATGACATCATCTCTTCCAGCAAATCCTGAGCTGTTTGTCTCAGAATGCTGGAGGTACTTCATGGCACGTTCTTCCCTTTAGGTCTCCCGTTCTCACCTTTAGTTGGAAATGCACCTCGGGAGTGACAATCCGACACAAACATCCAGCAGATACAAAAGTGCCAAACACCTTCAGCTTCCACTGGTCTTTGTAGAGAGCAGAGACAGATTCAAAATGACCTGTAACTGAGAGGCAAAAAATTCTATGTTTAATAAACATTTAAAGGAAGAATCACATGTGCCACAAATCCCCCTTGATATTGCACTTAAAATCTCCTTACCTGCCCTTTGGTTTTCATGGCTTTCCTTCTCTTTGGTGTCACTCCATCGTGTTTCCCCAGGACTTGCCCACTGGCTGCTCTCCCTTGTCCAGCAGTGCCAGAGCACCCCCAGCAGTTGTCCTCTCCAGCCTTGGCCATCAGACCCCCGTGGATGTGGAGCTCCCACGGAGGAGGGACACACCTCCTCGTGGCAGGGCAGGCATCGTCTCCAGGGCCAGAGTGAGGGCAGGGCATTACCAGGAGGTGACAGCTTGACCCTGCTGCTGGCCATGGCAAAGCTGCTGCATCTTTATTAACCCCTAAAAGCCTGGAATTAGTCATCTCTGTATATATATATATATATATACACCTGTCTTCTTTTCAGGGTTAAGGAAGACTTTGGTTGTTGTGTCTTAGTTTAGGAGCATAATGGTGTGGAAATGTCTCTTTGAAAGGGGAGGATGTTCTTTCGGTGTTGACAGGAGCTCTCTCAAACTAGTGATGTGCTGTCTCCTGCACTAACAAACTTTAAAAAATGACATAAATCTATTCTAATTCATCATGTAACTGTGAATTAGTCCTTGGGTCACTCCTTGGAAGAGCTCTGTGAGTACAGCTGGGATATCTATTCTCCCTCTGTCACCTCACTCCTTTCTGGGCTTTAAGCTCCCATGATAATTCACAAGAAAACTTCTCTTTTTAAAGATACTCAATGTCTGCAGTGGCCAATATTTGACCCTCTGTTCTTGAATTATTTCTTAATTAAACATAAAGTTGAGGGGGTGGTTCTTGTCAGAAAGTCATGGGAGCAACAGAGATGAAGCATTTAGGAAAGGAGGAGTGACTTTGGCAGTGGGAGCAGGAATTACCAGGCAAATGGAAAATCACGACTAGTAGGAGCTGTATGGAAAGCATTGCTTATTGTTATTATTATTAATTACCATTACTATAATTATTATTAATAATTATTAACTATAATTAGTATTAGCTAAGGGCTGGCTTGTTTCAAATTTTAGCAACAGCTTCTGTCAAAAAAGCAGAAGACAAGTTTTAAATGTTGACTTTCAATTCTGCTTTGTTTACTAAAGACCCTTAATTCTGTTTTACTAATATCTTGTAAGCAAACAGAGTGAGAGCATTTAGTGTGATAGAGATGACTAAGATGATGAACCACTGAAATTTGGTTCCACAATGGGCACATAAGGAAGGAAAGAATTCCAATTAATGCATTGCTATAATGGAAACACCGATACAAGTAGTAGGAATGGGCCTCTGTTATTTATGGTTGATTTCAGAAGAGAGAGAAGTCATGTTTGGCCCAGGAGCAGCCAACAGAGCACTGAAAGAGGAGGAGAAAACACCTTTTAGCTGAGCAGAAATTTCAGTCGTGAGCTGTGAAAGGAAGTGGAGCTGAATATTGAGGAAACTCAAAAGATAAAAACAATTCCAGTTTGGTAGTTCCTCACTAGTTCTGCAGTTTGGCAGCTGTCAACATCTCAAAATATCATCTCACCCAAACTGTTGAAAGAAAGAAACCCTTTGATTTTTCCCTTGAGACTCCCAAGCTGAAAATGGACTCTTTGTAGTCTCAGTCTCATTTCAGACAGGTTTGAGTTTTTTTTGTTTTTAGGGTTTTTTTAAACATTCTTGCTGGCAGAAACAACTAATTCATAAATAGACTCTCTGTTAATTAAATAAGTTCTATCGTTTTAACTTGCCTTTTAAAATGAAAAACAAAGTAAATCTCTAACATTTCCTTGTTTATTACAAATCTTAAGGGACTGAGCATCACATTTCTTGCATCATTAATAATGCAAATTAGTTTTTGTTTGCATCTCCTATAAGTTTATAGTTGGAAGTAAATATTTAATGCACAGATCTGGGAAATCAAATCACGGATAGCGGAAATTTTCCTTTCTAGAGAGTTAATGCAAGAAAGATGGGAGGCACTGTGGTTTCTGTTTATTTAACCTTTCTTGCTCTTGCTTTTCTTTCAGTAGAACTCTTTGTAACTTGTCATTAAACGCTGCTCTGTTCCTGCAGTATCTGTTTTTACTATCTTTACAGTAGCCACAGCATTCAGCATTTAATACCATTTAAAGGAGAGGTTAAACATATCTATAGCCTACTTAGTGCTATAAGGATTATATTTTTGATCCTGATTACTGGCAGGAAAACCAGGTGATTATTTACAATAATAATAATACCTAAAAATGTGTTGACTTTGCAGCAGTTTTTCTTAGTTTGCTTAATGAGGCACCAGTCAGCCAAATCAGATTAAACTGCTCAGGGCCTCCATATCGTGCCCAGTAATGACTCGGGAGGGTAAAATCCTCAGGGTTGTTTATTTGTTAGCACAGGGCAGGCTGCACTTAAACTGTATATCCCATACTAGGCTTTTCCCCACCTTATTCTTGAAAAGATTGTACCTCCCTCCCCATGAAATGTCTGTGGGAATGAGCCAAATGACAGATGTTTCACCACATCTGTGCTTTCGGCAGCGACTCTCTTCGTGTGTGCGGTGGAGAACAAAAAATAACAAGTGCCCTGTTATTTTGTGCGTGAAATCTGATAGTGAAAAAGACACCAGAGAGAATTCTTGGGTGATAAAAATTTAAATAGACCCATTTATCAATATGACAGAGATTTGACCTGAAAGTTAAAGTGTTTGGGAGTTAAGTGGGGTTGTGTAAAGAAAGTTGAGGCTGCGCTGCTGATAGACCGTAGGGTTTGTAAGTTATTAAATCAAAATAAAAGGTATTGACAAAACAATAAATTGCCTGGATCACCCCATCTAATAGATTCTGGGAGCACTAAGTCCATTCTCCACAGTAAAGATGTGTGAAGCCTTTTCCTTTCTCATACTTTGTTCTCCTCCTGCAAAACACTCGCACCGTGGTTGGTTTTATAACAGACTTGGCACCGAATTGTCCCTGGGAATGCTTTGCCAGGGAGCTGGAGCAGTGTGGTGGAGAGCAGGAGAGGTGGCATCTTCTGCTACCAACAGGGTTAGTGCACGTTGCAGGTGGGCTCCAGGTCACTCTCTAGGGGATTAGAATAATAATAATAATAGTGGCTGTAATATCTTTACTGTGGAGTTATTTTATTAGTAACTTTTAAGGCAGAGAACACTGTGCTGCTCTTTGCCCTCCTCGGGAGTCCTCAGCTCCATTTCCATGCTGAACATCTGTGGGATTCAGGGGATGAGCAGCATCTGGCTGGAGTGCTTTGGGGGGCAGGTAATGCCACCTGCTCATGTCACCCCCTAAACTTTTCTCAGTGACCTTCAGTGTCACCCCCTAAACCTTTCTCAGTGCCCACCACGGTGCTTTGGGGGGCAGGTAATGCCACCTGCTCATGTCAGCCCCAAAACCTTTCTCAGTGAGCATCATCTTCCTCGGAGAGGGGCTGAGTCTGCTCACAGAGGGAGAAGGCAGAGAGCTGTGGGACACGCTGGGACCAGAGGCTTGGAGAGTGGCTGGTGGGGCAGCTCTTCCCCCTCTGAAATAATCAGCTGGGACCTCCCTTTTCTCAGCTCCACAGGGCTGGGGCTGAGAACCCCCTACCCAGGGCTCCCCTGCCGAGGAGGGAATGAGGCTGGCTCTGTTTGCCTGGAAAACGCCAGAGATTTGAGACAATTTCCCCTCCTGCCGCTTTTTCCGTGGAGAGGAGCGCGGAAAACATCGCTATTTATAGTGTGCAGAGTGTGCACAGCAGGACCACCTCCCCGTAGGAGGGGGGCACTTCAGCCCCGTGGCCCCGAGATGCTCCAGCCCCTATGCCAGCCAGGTGGGAATCATTCAGGGCACCTCCCATCTCCTTCATCTCCGGCTTTCTCTCCTGCTCTGGAGATGAGATGCTCTCCCCTCCCCGTCCTGGAGCTCATCGTGAGCAGCATTTCAGCACCAATAATGCGAGTTCCGAGGGGAGGGAGAGCAACCCAAGAGGTGGAGGTGTAAGGGGGTTGCAGAGCGTGGTTTGGGATGGGCAGTTTGTGTGTTGGGGGGGAAGTGAAGATGGGAAAGTGTGTCAGTTCAACAAAGAGGTTTGAGGAGCTCCCAAGGGAATGAGGGACTCGGGATCCCTCACTGCCCACTCCCTGCCTGACCACATGGGCTTTGTGCTCTGGGGTACCAGAACCTCTTCCTCAGAGCCCAGTTCTTGATAACAGCAAAGATATCTGACAATGGCCATAAAAATAACAGTGAGCAGTTGGAAGGGCCCAGCTCAAATGGTGCTCTGTCAACAGCTTTGCAATCTGTATAAATACGAGTGGAAAGACAAACAGCTCTGATTTCTCTTTAAGAATGTGAGTATCCATTGTCATGGATTTAAATTAGGATGTTTTGCTTGTACTGTATGTAAATTCCTTCTTGGCAAATAACCCATGTCCACTAATGTATGTGTATTTTGGGCCTGTATAGTTTGGGTCTCTGTGAAATACAATGAAATTTGATAGCACACAGAAATACTTGCATGGAATGTCAAATTTTTTGTGTGTGCTTCTCACATATCCATAAAAGAGTTTACACATTTCTAATTACTCATTCAAAAAGAGACTTTGCAGCACTTTTAAAAGAGAGCCAATTTTTCCCCTACTGTGTTCTGTTTTTACAGCTTGTGGAAAGCTTATTTAACGAAAGTTTAAGTAATCAGCGAAAGTCGTTTCTGAGCAAAGACTGACAGATACGGAGCCTCTTTTCACACTTCATAAGAGGTGGAGAGGGTAGCCATAAAATTTACAGCTGAATAGTACTCTGTTCAGCTAAACTTATAGAATTATTAGTGTTTCAGGGACCTGATGGACTTTTTGGGAGGTGAAATATTTGAAAATATTCGATGTGCTTTGTGCAGCTGAGCTATAAGTGCAACACTGATAGTGTCCTCCTGCTCCCAGCCCGGGGACCTGCAGGCCCCTGTGGGGCTGCTCGTGGGCTAAAATTCCCTGTTTGCAGCTTCACTGAGCTTCAGGAGATGTTCATAAAACACCAGCCACGGGTTCCCTTCGCAGACTCACCTCTGGCTACGAAAGTATGAATTCCTGGGATGTGGAGATGACCAGATATGGGATGGGGGTGTGAAAAGAGTGGGGAGGGAGGTGGCGTTGTCAGCATCTCTGTCCCAGCTCCTGCAGCACAGGGACACACAAGGGGGGCTGTGTGAGAGACCTGGGATAGAGTGGTGGGGCATAAGTGACTGCTCAGAATCATGGAATGCTTTGGGTGGGAAGGGACCTCAAAGCCCATCCAGTGCCACCCCCTGCCATGGGTAGGGACACCTTCCACCAGCCCAGGGGGCTCCAAGCCACATCCAACCTGGCCTTGGACACTCCCAGGGATGGGGCAGCCACTGCCAGGACCTGCTCACCCTCAGGGGAAGGACTCTGAGGACACGACCAGCTCTGTGTTAGAAAGGCTGACTCAAAGAGAAGAGCTTGGCTGGATAAAGAGACTGAGACATGGGAAGGTTCCACTGCAGCTGCTCTAGGTGAGTGTGGCTTTCAGAGAGAGCGTCTGAGGGTGAGCCTTGCTAAATACCATGAGGTGCCCAGATGGTACAGTGATGGGCAGCACATACAAAGTTTTACCATAGAATGGTTTTGGGGTTGGAAGAGACCTCTGAAGGCATTCTAGTCCATGAGCAGGGGCATCTGCAGCTAGACCAGGCTGCTCAAAGCTCTGTCCAATACGACCTTCAATGCTTCCAGGGATTGGACATCTGCCACACTCTGGGCAACCCGTGCCAGCGTGTTTTGTAAAAAAGTTTCATCTTTCTGACACCATATAAAAAAACAAGAACAATTACTAAAGGCATTTATATATTATGCTCTCTGTACCACCCTTTCAACCTGTATTTATGGTAGTGCTTTAGCTGGACCTGCTTTCCAAGGAACAAACAACAGAAGAGCTTTCAAAATCCTTTAAAATAATATAAATGGTGTGAACTGGAGTGAAATGCCACTGCAGTTGCTTTGAGGTTGGCCAAGAGCTGACTTTGGGAGACGTGCCTTGTCCTCACTGCCCAGCCCTGACGGACCATGGACACAAGGAGAAGGCTCAGTGTGCAACTCCCATCAGCACGTGGTTTAAATCCATGCAGGGCAGTGTTTATATTTTTGAACTCCTTTTTATGTGAGTCAGATTCAGCCTCATAAAGCTCACTCTTGCACCAGATTAAAGCAGTGTCTTTGTGGCATTTACTGGTGGCTCATAAATCCCGCTGGCACTTTGTTCCTGTCCACGAGCTGCTGGTCGTGCTGCAGGTTTCCATCATTAGGATGTTCAGTGTTGTCCCAGGCAGTCTCGGTCCTGCAGGAATTATGCTGAGGTGCTCTTATGTGCCTGAAACTTCTGGAAAAGCTGTGTGAACGGCGTGGTGTTGGAAAGCTGATGCACAGGGTATGTTTAGTCGCTGTATTAACAAGCACTGGTGCTCTCAGGCACAGGGGGTGACTCTTGGGGATGGGCCAGTGCAGGGCTGAGGGTTGGGCTCGATGATCCCTGTGGGTCCCTTCCAACTCAGCATATCCAGGGATTCCGTAACTTCATGGAAAATTCTCCTGTGTCCTTATGCAATTCAGGGAAATCACTTATCATTCCAGTCTGCAAATTCCCAGTGTTTACCTCCAACACCCATTTCAACTCAATTTAAGGTTTTCTGGGTGCTGAAACTCAGATTTCAGGTGAAATTCTCAGTTCCGAGGCAGGTCAGACCGTACAGGTTTCCAGTTTGGGTTGTTAACACCAACAACTCCCAGTCCTGCTCCGTGGGCTCTGGAAGCTGCACGGGGAGGTGCCGGCTGATCCCAAAGGGTTAATTTGCACCACGTTCTGTTCAAGGGAAGGAAAACTGTCACCCTGTCATTTCAGAGTCTGACACCAAGCCTGTCAAAAGAGACAGCTGTTAAACTGCATGGCTGTTGACACGCAGAGAGACGGCCCTTTGCCAGATGTAAAGGACATCTGCGGCACCCCAGTGGCACGGGGTGGCTTTGCAAATGGGTCACGCTGGTGTGACTGGGACGTCGCTGGCAGAGCAGAGCCCCTGCCAAGCACAAAGCAGGGCTGGTCTGTCCCTGCAGCCACAACTTCTCCATGAGTAGGAAAACAGAGTGGTCTCAAAGCTATTGAGCTCTTATCGTGTCTCCACGAGGATGTGGGTTTGAAACACACGGTGGGGAACGGTGTGTGTTTTCGGGGTCCTTGAACGTGCAGGTGAGGTGTGCATTCCTGAGATGGATGATGCAGGGCAGGAATAGGAAGAAGTTGTCTGGTGTCCAGCTGCCAACTGCTCAGACCAGAAGTGCAGAGGGTGTTCAGCTCAGGGAGCGAGGCTGGACGTGCCTCGATGGTGTGAGAGGAGGGTCCCCTCTGGACAGGGGAGCAAAGGGAAATGGCAAGGCAGCTGCACAGAGAAGCCTGGAGAATTCTGGCTCTGCATCTTCTTGTGATTGTCATAAAAAAAAAAAAAAAAAAAAGCCAAGATACCAAATTAATCTTGGGAAAAAATATAGTTATTATGAATATTTTATAAGTCAGCGACTGAACCAACAGTAGGGAATTCTGCACATTATATAAGAGTGCAAGGCTTTGATTTGCATGTTTTTAGTGGAGGAATAAAGCTGGTTTTGGGGGAAAAAATAGTATCAGTTAAGCAATTTTGCTAAATGTCTGAAAAATGAAATGTTACTAGATGAAGCATGTATTCAGTACGGAATGAAATTGATGTTTGAAGCTAAAAAAAGATGTATTCCGGTCAAACATCGTGTGGAATATATTAGCAGATCATATCTTCATTTGTTTGTGTGTTCAGTGGTGGCAGGAACTGAGGAGTTTGCCACCTGGGAGAGGAAGGCAAATGATATTTCTGCCCCAGCCAGGCCGACCTGCTCCTTCCTGCAGCCGGGCAACAACGTGCTCAGGACAGGAAAAGTGCTGGAAGAGGTGGGTGTGAGAGGTCTTGTTCTTCAGAAGAGGAAAGTTTGCTCTCCAGGCCCTTCTAGGCACAAACGCTGGTGTCAGCTGAGGTGGAGTCGTTCCTCTGCAGGGCAGTGGGAAGACCAGGGGTTGTTTAGGTCTTGAGGTGACCTGGGCTGGTCCTTGCACTGCTCCGAGGGCATCCCCTTCCCACTGAGAACATCTCTTTCCCACTGAGAACACGAGTCCTCCCGTGCTGTCTTTGCCCACCACCACAGTGCCAAGAGGTGGACACTCCATGCCCGTGGTCCAGCTGGATGGATTCCAGACACGTTGCAGGGTGTGATTTATGGGGATGGCTCTGGGCATGGGGAGGAGGGTTGGGTGGTGCTGCTGCCAGCTCTGATGACCCAAGGGCCACCAGCACGTGTAGCCACCGGTGCTCCCACTGGTCCATATGGCCATGGTTGGCTGGGGCACAGCAGGGGACAATGTTCCAAGTGCAGATATCTGGCGTCTGACATGGTTTATCCTGCAATCTCATTTATCAGCAGCTGGCAGAGCTCTGCCACGTGCTGGGGAGGCAGGAGGCAGGGTCAGTGTTCTGCCACCATGGCACAGACAGCAGGCAGAGAGTGCCCGTGGTGTTTGTGGCACCTCCAGGAGCTGATGGCTCGTGCTTCGTCCCACCCTCCCCACAAGGAGCACCCAGGATGTCTGTGCTCCCCTGGGGCCAGGAAACAGGGGTTTGTTTTGGGGTTTGTAGTGTTGGGAGAGCTGGTTCCTCAAGGATAACTTTGCTGAATACATTTTGAATGTGGTTCTTGGAATGCAAGAGAGCAGGGGCTGCCTTGCAGGACCTGCACCATCTCCTGCGTGGGCTCCAGGGACCACTGGAAGCCACTGGGGCTTCCAGCCTGGTGGGGAAAGGGCAAGACAGATTTAGGAGGAAATTACAGTGAGGGTGGTAAAATACCAGAACAGGCTGCCCAGAGGAGGTGGTGGATGCCCCATCCCTGGGGGGTGTCCCTGGGGACATTCCAGGTGAGGTTGGACAGGGCTTGGGTGGTCATCTCCACCCTGCCCAATACAGGAGTTATTTGGGTGAAACGTCACATTCCTCTCCAGAAGGATGTTGGATTCTGAATCAAAAGGTTGGAATCTCAAGCCCACTCCTCACTGGGAGAGCTGGGCAGGGCTCAGGGTGTGGGTTTGAGGCAGAGCAGCCCCCCCATTTCTGCAGGATTAACTCTCTGCAATGATTGATGTCTTACAAACACGTGCAAGGTGCAACTTCTCAATAAACAGGAACAAGCTTATTGTTAGAAGGCAGGTTTTTCTGTGATAGCTCTTATAATGTCATCATTAGTTTATTAAAGCTTAGCATGGAAAATCTTTCTCCTAATCTAAGCTCTTTCATACAGCTTCCCATTTTGATTGACACCAAAATAAAATAACTAACCTATAAATTATAATGTATGATTTAAACGATGGATAAATGTGTTATTTGTAAGGCACTGCATATGAAGCTTTAAGAAAATAAAAAAATATTTTACCAAGATAATAATAGGGCAGAACTCAGCTCTTTTTGTGAATATTCTCACTGCATACAGATATCAGATGATCTTTAAGGCCCCTTCAGACCCAAACCATTCTATGAGTCTATAATTAATTTTAATAAACAAACAGATCTGGGGGAAAAAGAAAAGAGAAAAACAAAACAAAAGCAGGCTTGATGTAAACAGCCATTTCAACTTAATCCTGCAATAGTCAGTTCAACTTCATCATGCAACCAGTCCAAGGTCAGAAATCTAAATCACGGAATCATGGAGTGGTTTGGGTTGCAAAGGACCTTTGGGATCACCTCATTCCACCCCCTGTGATGGGCAGGGCCACGTCCCACCAGACAGGAGTGCTGCAAGGAGCCCTTCCAGGGGTGGGCAGGCACAGCTCCCTGGGCAGCCTGTTCAGTGCCCTCCCTTCTCTCCATCCCTCTCAGGGAACCCCCAGGTTTGTGTGGTCAAACAAGCACTTTCCTGCTGCTGAGGTCACCCCAAAGTTCACGTGTGGAAATCTGTTCCTCCTCACCTGTTTGCTGGGCTTGGGAAAACAGTTTCTTCTCATTGTTTCCAAGGCGAGGAGTGGAAGATCCCTGTGTTTCCTGGGAGATGTCCTGTGGGGGATGTTCTGGGACATGGAGCTGAGTCACTGCCCTGCAGATCTGCCCCCAGGCTGTCCCACCACAGACAGCAGGAACTGGGTCATGGGCCAGCAGACAATAATGCACAATGGCTCCTTAGAATCCAACTGCTGGGAAAACAGGGATCTCCAGGCAGGGAAAGGACTCCTGGCTACTTTCAACACACCCTGTTGTAAACTGAGCTTTTAATTCAGCTTTAATGTAGCCTGGTGAGTGTTCCTTGCTGGGGCAGGAGCTCAGATGGATGGATGGAACTCACCTGGCAAGGCTCTGCCTTCCCCAGTGAGGCCACCTCAGACTTGTGCTTGGTGAGCACCATTAGTGGGCTTTAAATCTGACTCTGTGAGTCCCAACATGGAAAATGTGGCTCTTATCCCAAGAGTTTTCCCCTTCAAACATCAACTTTTTTTAGCCATAAACATAGTTATTCTACTCTTCTTCTTTGTTTTCTTTCCAGAAATGCTGTTTATTGCACTAAAGGAACATGCACCAAATAGGAGTTTTCTCTAAATTCAATGGAAAATCCTTTTTTTTTTTTTTTAATATATATTTTCTCAAGTAATTAACTATCACCTTGTCAGAGTTAATCTAATTTTCAGTAGAGGAGCTGAGTTTTGGTTATATTTGCTTGATCTATGGAGATATTTTTTTTATGCTTTAGAAAAGCTGTGGGTTCAGGGAAAGAGGAGGGCAGGTGTTGGTGTGCTCACTGAGCAGCTGATTTACAGAATCGGGGCTCCCCTGGGCCTGACTTGCAACCAACACACTTTGCCTTTTATTTATTTATCTGGCTACTTAACACTTTTTACTGTTTCCCTTAAATGAATTAATTTCCCCTACAAAGCACTCCTTGCAATAATCAATGACTCATTACACTGAAAACCCACAGGAAATACTAATTAAATGAAAAATGTGCAAGAGGAATGCTCAACTCCTGTATTCCTAGCGAGCCAGATCTTTAGTGCTTTCTTTTTGCCAAGTCGTCCTGACTTCCAGGAGAGCTTTTTACCTTGAGCCCCAGGGAGCTGGGATGGCTCCGAGTGTGGGGATGTTTCCCAGACACACCAAATCCACTTCATTTCTCATCAGCATCCAGAGGAAGTAATAATCTGTTTATACACCACATTTCTCTGAGCTCTGCAAGGTTCTTGTTATGAATTCCTTCCAGCTGCTTTTCTCATTCCCACTGCAGAATTGCTTGGGAAGGGTTGCCCCTGGTCCATCAGTTCCTCTAACAATTCTTGCCCCATAACCACCAGGAATTCCAACCCTCCCGCAGTCCTTCCTCAGGATTTTGTGGAGTTGTTATGCTCTAAAATGTTTCCTCGCCCTTAAAGGTCTTGGACTTCAGGCTGGCCAGCTGACACAGCCCCCTTTTTGGGATGTTTGGGTAGAAAGAGGTTAATAATAAGGAACATGGAGGTTTTAGAGCTGTGGAAATGCTGACACTGAGAGTGGCTTCAAAACTCCTACTCTTTGAACCAAGGGAGGGATTTTGCCCCCTTGCTTTCAGCAATGGTGGGCACAAATCAAGGTTTCTTTTATTCTGGTCAATGAGTTTTGGAGAAAGTAGGTTCAGTAAAGCCATAAAATAAAGGAAATAGAACAAGGTAAAGAAAAAAAACCCCAAGAAACCACAAAAAAACCCACCCAATAAAGAAAAAATATCCCGTGGCAAAGCTGCTTTCCTTGACATCCTTAGCACTGCTGGGTTTGTGCATGTTGGTTTTCTGTGCTGCTTTGATCCCCGCCAGTCACTGTTCCCCTCTTTTATTCCCTTTGCATGTGCTGTGGGTTTCTGTTTTCTTTAGGACCAGTGTGTGCCTGAATTGAGGGATATTTGCACCCCAGCAGAGCAGAAGAGCTGCTCCCGTTTCGGTTTAGCAGGTGATCAAATGCCAGGCTGGGACACGTCCCATCCTGGGAAGGGTCAAGCCACACACACCAACCATAATTAATTTGCTCAGGAAGTAAGTTGGGAACAGAGGGAGAGTAAGAGAGGAATGAATGCCGAACTCAGTTTTAAGGCAGCAAGAATTTAAGTCAATTTTCTCCCCATGCTAATTAATCTGCCCAAAGAGCTGTAAAGTGTAACAACTGTGGAGGAGGAATTCCTTAAAGTGGAGGTGAGCAGCAAAGTCTGGAGGGACACAGGACACTGCCCCTAATGCTGGTTTTCAGCAAGAAACTCCATTAAAAATGGGGGCAGTTGCATGGAAGGTTTTTGTAATTCTTGGTTCTCCAGTGCAAGGAGTTGTGGTGTCTGGAGGGATGTTGTAGGGCAAGGAAAGCAGGACTGGAAGGGTGAGTTGGAGGGGGAAGGATTTCAATCCCAAATGGATGAAACTTGAGATAGAAATACACGTTTTGACCCCTAATATGGGGGTTTAGGAGAAAACAAAAGGTATTAGTAGTGTTCTGAGTCTCTTTGTTCTGTGATCAAAAGCTGGATATTTTCCTTGCTCCTTTATAATTTCAGAGAGGGAAAATTATAGACATTTTTGGCTTTTGCTGGTCCAGGTTTTTCAGTGCTCCAGGGGATTGATGCAGGTTGCACAGCTGGCTTTCCTTCTAGCTTTTCCCTCACCAGCCTTTGGAATTCAGTGGGACTGGTGGATTATAGCACTTTGGAAATCAGGCCCAAAATTCTGATGTCTACAAAACATAAAAGAGGTTGGATTGTGCATATTTTGCTCTCAACCTACAATATATTTCTTGAAGAAAATAGGGAAAAAATCCTGCAAAACTGTCTCTTTGTTGGGAGGTACTTTAATATCAGAGCAGATTTGCTTCCAGCTAAGGAAAGCTTTGTTCCAGAGCTACAAATGTTTGCTGTGCTGCTGCAGCAGATAACCCCTCGTGGTGCCCGGTGGCACAGTGCTGATAACTGAGGAGCTCACAGCACTGGGGGCAGCAAAGGGTCCCCAGTGAGTGCTGAGCTCGGTGGGAAAAGGGGATGTATCAATCTGTGTGATTATAAAGTGAGGGGAGAGTTCTGCACTCAGTTTTGGGAAGCCCAGACCACCACCGAGGGATGTTAAAGAGAAACAAAAGTGAAGAGAGGTCTTGGGGCATAAATATTCATTTCAAAGGTTTCTTTTTAAAGATAGTGTTGGGCAAGAGGCTGTGGGAGTTCTCAAGTCACTGGAGGTGCCTGCTGTCACTTGGCATGGGGGAGATGATCTGATCTGGAGGAGGAACCAGCCTGTGGCCCTGCACAGCCCCAGAGCATCTCCTGCAACACATGCTGGCCATTTCATTGAGGACAAGTGGTCACTGGAGGTATCCAGAAAGATGGAGACAGGTCCAGGCAGGAAACCCATGGACAAGACAGTGTCGTGTGATGGGGTGAGGAGCATCAAGTTGCAAAGCAGAGCTGATGCCTGAGGTGGAGGTTTGTCCCACCCAGAGTCCCCCAGCCCTGCATGGTTTCAGAAGGAACGATGGAGATGAACCTGGGAGGAGCAGCACAGGGAAGAGCAGAGGACTTTGCCAGCCAACTCTGGTGAGCAGAGGTGGTGCTGTGGAGGGGCACCTGTTGTGACAGCTGTGACCAAGCATGCAATGACCAGATCAGGGTGAATAACGAGACAATCTGCTCAGTTAAGGGTGGATATACAAACCCAGCAGGGACATGAAACTGTTTTGCTTTGTTTTACTGGTAATGTGTTATTGGAGTCAGGTCTCTGGCTGTGTCCTAGAGTGGGTTCAAAACAATTACTTACATAACACAGGATATATTTAAGTCAGGGAAGGGCAGGGGGGGAGAAATGTGTGTATCTCAATCTCTGCTTAAGAAGCAAGATGAAATTATATTTTTCTGAATAGATTTATTGATTTCCATTTTTCCAGCACAAGGATATCCATCTCAAGACCTGGGTGCCCCTTGCAAAACTTGAACTGTAAAGCAATCAATGAAGGAGACTAAGATGCATCTCTCGCCAGCTGCTGGTTCATACCCCAAGAAGTGCACTATTCCAAGAGTAAACTCCCTAAAAATAAGCTCCAATAGCATGTTCTCCAAAAGCTGGAGCCCATCTCTGGATGGTTCTGCCCAGTCCATGGTGACCAGAGTGGACAGGCAATATCTGGTGCAGCCCTTGGAGTGTCTTCTTGTCGTACTCTGATTTACAAGCGCTCAGGCATCTTCTGGAGCAACTCTGGGCTTAAGGAGCCTGATTTTTGGGGTGGCAAAGGCACAGCCCTAACAAAATTTCATCCATATGTGAAGGAAAACTGTATTTGCTGCTCACTTCCAGAACAGAGTGACAACATGGGGGAAAACGAAAGGCAAACCGAAACTCTCAGAGCCTTTCCTTGGGCACCAGGAGCCAGGCCAGGCCAGGGCAGCTGCCCACACTGCAGAATAATGGCATGCCATGCAAGAGTGACCACAGCTGCTTTAATTTCAAATGAAAACCGTGTGGAGGAACTTGGACCACGAAGACAAGATTTGTGGAATGTAAATACCTGGTGGGTGCAGCCAAGCAGCACAAAATACATGTAAGGGAGCTGGAGCTCAGTCCCTGCTGGAGGGAACTGCACTGCCAGATCATCAAGTGCAAGGAATAATTACTGCAGCTCTGTCAGCTGAGCTGGTGGAGGGCTGAATTCTTTATCTATTAATCAATGTAGGGAAGAATGAAGCACCTATAAACCATTCATCTCACTTTAGCTTCTTGTTTATAGTTAATTAGAGTTGTTCTGATTTGATTGGGGAAAAAATGGAGGTGCCTTGGAATATAGAATTGTCAGATGGAGCATCTGGGAGAGCATTTACTGCTGCGAGATCCTCGGGGCCGTGGGCTGGGTGGTTTGGGCTCTCATGTCAAAAAGGAGCATCTATAAATTGCTCACAGGGCAAGAATTCTAAATAAAAGAGAAATAAAAGCCATGGTCACAGTGCCAGCACCTCACCAAGGTGAAGGAATTTGGAGCAGGGTGAATTGGTTCACCCCTTTCCTCAGTTTCCCTGTTCCTTTATTGTTATGTATATGTAACAGGAGGGTATTTAACAGGGAAACTTAATTTCTTCCCTTATATCATGAATCAGAGTCAAAACAGAGTGAGATCAATGCACTTCTTATTATTAATTTTTAGTCCCTTGCAAAACTCTTTACCTTTTCTTCCCATAATTTCCATGGGGATATAGAAAAGGCTGTAGCACCTGCACACAGGTATGGATGCAACTGCAGGCATAGAAAGCCTCAGTGGGTCACTAGCATTTCATTTCAATTTGTTTTTAAATCAGAGGTATTTTCCTTCTTTTTTATATTTTTGTTTGTTTGTTTGTTTGTTGTTGTTGTTGGAGAATTCTTTAGAAAGCTTTTGTGCATCGAGCAGTCACTGCCAAACCTTGGAGTCCTACATGCAAGCCTTGAAAACTGCAGCTTCCCAAAACCCCGGGCAGTAGATGTGACCTTCCTTGATGCATGCTGGTTGTGGGTAAATATTTCTCTAGGTAGCGCCTCGAAATGTTAATTAATTTCAGACCCGGCCTCTTTTTGTGCCCGTGTGCAGATTTGGAGGCTGTGCCTCCGCCGGTGTTGACAGTGCGTGGAGGCTCAGATGGCTCACTGCGAGAGGTGTGAAGTGATGGAGCAAAGCAACCCAGCCAGCTCAGCCTTGTCAGAGCACTCAGTGGACAGATGCCCCGGTGCTGGGAAAGCACCATCCCCTGCAACACCTCTTGGCAGTGACAAAAAAACAGCCAGAGATGCCCCAGACGGGAAGGGGGAGCGGGTTGTCAGCTCAGAAGGAGTTGCTTATGGGCACGTTGAGCTCCAGGGAGAGGGGTGGGGGAAAGGGACTGCCCTGGGCACCTCTGCTGTCTCAGGTTATCATCTCCTCTGCTCCTGGAGCAGTGGGGTCTGTGCATTGTGTCATTAATTAGAATTTAAACTGTTTCATTGGGTGCTGATCTGGCAGGAATTGACTCAACTTTCCTTTGGAAGTGTTGGGCTTCTCTTGGCACACCAGCAAGGACAGCCTGCCCTGCCAGCCTGTGGCCATGTCCCCTTGAAGGCCATCACTGGAGGTGCCACACGGGTGTCCTCTTGGGCACAGCAGGGGAAGGGGGACGAGGCTTCAGCCTGGCTTGTCCTCACAGCCCCTGGGCACGTCTTGGTGGGCACAGCTCCAACAAAGCCCAGCCTGGTGCAGCTAAACCCACCACGGGGCCCAAAACATGCAAGTCTTGCAAGGTGGGCTCGAAAAGCTGCAGAGCCCAGTGAGTTTATTGTCCAGAGAACTGGCTGTGGCTGGGACAGACAGGGAAGTGCTCTGGAAAGGACGAGGTTTGCTTTTTGGCTAACGAGTTGTTTTTGATGTCACACGCGGCATCACAAGCTCTGGCAGCGTCGGGGCATTTGTAATGAATTCCTCTCACTTGAATATTAGTGGAATATTTCCACTGCAGCAAACCCCATAAACAGTTCCCACACTGGGCTATGTTATACTGCCACCAGAATTGGTTCTTCTGATGGTTCATTTCTTTTATGCTGAGAATTCAGGACCAATTCAGCTTGGTTTTATGCATCATTAGAGATTTACAATTACTTTGCTATAGTTTCTTTCTGGAAGCCTATCTCTCATGGTTAATGCTGTGGGAGTCCTGGGGTGTGGAGGCTGCTATGAGCCACCTTATAGCAATAAAGAGTATGAGAAGGATTTAGAATTATGAGGGGCTAAATTCTCCGTGCAGAGACTGTAATGCTGTTATCCCTTGCTGAGCTTGGGTTGAAACCTTTTTTTTTTTTTTTCCATCCCCAAATTGGGAAAAAAAAAAGATGCTCTTTCTTTGAGAGGTTTTGAATCATTTACATGTAATTTTTTTTGTTGAACCGCTGCAGTCGGAAATGAGGAATTGTGAGAAATTCCATTTGGATTTCATGATGCTTAAAATGCATTTAGGTTGTGTTAGTATATAATGAAAAGAAGGCCTCATATTTTTTTTTAATCTGACTTTTAAAAAGTCTAATCATTATTTGGGACTTTATTTTGATTTTTTTTTTAATGTACTCTATGTGTGTTGCTAAAGCCAATAATTTCACAAGCCTTGTCCTTGCTCAATAAGCAGTGGCTCTGTGTGTGTTATAATCCACATAATTCACGTTTTACATAAATACATTATTGCACTGAAACAAACATGATATGCACTGAATAATATGGGCCTGATCTAAAGGCCATTAAAATCAATGAAAAGATTTCAAATTAACTTTTATAGCCTTTAGATCAGACTCTAAATGGGCAAATTACAGTTATGGAGTTTCCCATTTACATACCTGTGTGCTGCATTTAATGTATTTTATGGAATTGAAATTACTTGGTCCTCTTTTTCATGCTTTTTTAGGCTAAGAATTTGCCAAGGGCATCAACAGCAGTTTTCCCAGGCTTCAGCACAAGGATTATGTAGTCAATCCACAAATGAGTCCAACCTTTGAAGAAGAGGACGTGGCTATCAGAGAGGCTTTGACGACAGCACAGGCTGGAGCACTGCCTGCCTTTTTCCATCAGAGATTCCCATTCCCTCCCATGGACACACTCAGGACATCAGCACAGCCCTCAGTCCCGGGGGAATCACTCCCAACTTTCAGGGAATGTGCAGAGACCTCGCCCTGTGTGTGTTTCCAGTAGATCAAACCAGGCCTGCGTCGTGGGAAGGGCTGGGGCACGGGAGGAGGGGGATTCAGAGCCTGCAGGGAATTTTCTAATCTGTTGTTGTATCTTGGTAAGCTTTCTTATTTTCCAGGGTTCTTCAGTCCCATGGAGGCTGCAGAGCTGCTCTGTGATATCTGCTGCTCAAAGTGGGGAAGGAGGTGCCTCTACCTGCTGCTTCCCAGTGCCTTGTGATGAAAAATGCTTTTGGAGGAACACTGGAAACAAGCCATCAAAATATCTGATTAAACCTCTTAGGAAACTCTCACTAATCACCTTCTCAGCTCTTGATGGAGTGTATTTATGCATTATAAATATACTTACTATGTGTGTGTGCTCCATAAATCACATCCAGCACTTGTATGTGATGTATAAGCACATCCTATAGGACGCACACAAATACAGATGCCAAACTCCCACAGAGTTCATCACTGGAAAGATGTTTGAAGGATCTGAGCCTTAATATTTAATGAGCACGATGCTATTTCCTTCCTCGGCTTTTATCTCTGGTTTGGCACAGTCATTAAATTCGTTGTTTCCTTGCAGGATTATATAATTTATGACCTAATTTTAGACTTTTGTGTAAGCATGGTAAGACACTCGTGGCGGATCCGGGTTCCTCCGCACGGAGCGTTCCAGCATCAGACAGCAGCTCCAACACGAGTCAGGGGGCTGCCCCCCAGCCAGGACTTAGAGGCATTAAATGGAAACAGCCCACCAGTATTCAGGCAGCATCACAGGATTAGGCTGTGGGGTTTTACCCTGTAAAATCTGATTCAGCAGCATTTCCCAGGCCGGGAGCAGCGGCTGGCAGGAATCCCCAGGTAACACGGTCAGCCCCCAGCAGCTCCTGGGACTGAGAGTATTTTCATGCAGCAGCTTCTGACTTGCAGACCCCTCTGGGATAAATTCGTTGCAGGGAGGGATGGATTTGCTGGGGAAGCAGGTGAAGAATGACTTAAAAGCCACTGCCAGCCCCTCACACTCTGGAAATTCCTCTCAGCACCAGCCTGGCTGCTGAGATAGGTTTTTGCTGCAGAAGGTGTTGCCAGATAACTCCTAAATGAATTACTCTAAAGCTGTAGTCACATTTTTTTGTGTAATTCAGTGGCATCATAGATAGTGCCATGAGCTCCAGGTATTTTGTCAATGAAACCACATTGTTTGGACCATCATCAAATTTAATCTATTGCCCATTGCACTGATGCATTTTGAGAGCACTTTATTGTGGTGTCCCAAAGGGAAGTGGCTTGTGGTTCAGGAGGGATTAGGTGCTTCCTTTGTGCCTGCAGTGCAGTTATGAGGGATTTTTCCTCTTTTTCTGCTTCACCCTGAGATATCCAGCATGGATGACAGAGCTGGGATGCTGCCTCCTGGAGCTGTAGGAACCATGTCCCCACAGCCCAGCACCTCCCTCCACCACAATAATTAATGTGTGGGGTGAGGTGGGTGCCCACATGAAAGAAAAAGCATCCTTAGGAAAAGCTGACCTTGTTCCTTGGATGAAGAAAGACTGGAGAGTGTCTCTGCTTGGCTTTAATGGAGCAGTTCCAGGAAAGTAGAAGCAACCAAAGTATTTTCAGTATCACATAATTCAGAGTAAAATTGTAATTCCAATTACCATTTCAGCCACTTCTGGCCTTGGGAAACCTATGCTAATATTTATTATTATATGATTGACCTCTGATTTCTTCATCATTTACATTAGCAACTCTGATATTCTCAGTAACATCCTTTAAATCATATAAGCAAGTGTCACCAGTGCACGATGAAGTCACATCCTGCAGCTTTTTTATTTACTTAGTCCATTTTTTCCCTGGTAAAATAACAGTGTGAGTTGCATAATCTCACCTCCACGGGGCCTCTGGGGGGTATACAATCACAGAATGCATTTTCTATAATCTCCCAATATGAGACAATCCCATCAGAGGCACAAACACTTGTACAAAGTCACTATTTCACTCCCATGGCTGTCTGACATCACCTTCCACACAGCACAAGAAAATATTTACTTAGCTCTTTGACACCGATTGCCACAAAGACTTTAGAGCAAAAAAAATCGAGGAAAGTGAGGAATTAAAATGGAATCACTTGCTTTAATGAGTTTAGCCCATTTTCTGAGTGCAGGATTTCAGTGTCAGATGCCTTTTTGTAATGGATGGCCATGGACACCTCCAGCCCCTGCTCTTCAGAGAGAAGCCTGTGCACAGATCAGAAACCCAAAGCTGCCACCTGACCCTCTTCTCCAGCATTGGTTCCTCTGCATAAGTGAGCGTTTCTCTGGGTGAATTAAGACACTGCATTTATTTTCCAGGTGCAGGTGAGATGCCAAGAGCAGCCTGAGGCTTCTCACTGCCTTCAGCAGGGTTGATAAAATTGTATTTATCCACAAAGAGACCAAGTTTTTCTATTTTTTTTTTTATTGTTCTTGTGATTTGTCCAAAAGTTTTAGTTCTCAGTTTGCCTCCTGTATCCACTGCTCCTCTCCCTGCCTCGGTGCAGCTCCTGCTGTTCCCCTCCAGAGAGCACAGCATCTCCTCAGAAATGTGTCACCTCTGGAGCTGGGGAAGGTGGGACCCCTCGGTGCCACCCGGAGAGGCTGTCCTGGATCAGCTCCACCTCCCATCCATCATTTCCTGAAATTAAACCCTTCTGAACTTCCATTGCCTTAAAGGGTTTACCTGGCTCAGCAGGTGGCAGGTTTGGGATGTCTCACGTAGGGTTTGGATCATCTTGGACACGTTTTGAAGGCTGGTGAGCCTTTCACACGTTGTCGGGCGGGTGGGCTCTGCTCTGCTCTCCTAAAATCCCCCTCTGATTTCCCCAGGGAAAAGGGTCAGAGCAGTCCCAGCGCGTGTTTCTGGAGGCTCTAAGCGCAATAATCATCATCATTAGCAGTTTCTGTAACAACACAGGTTCCAGACACGGGACCAGCCACCTGCAGGGAACCTCCTCAGGCGAAATTCTCCTCGGCTTCAATCAGGTTTTTTCCGGAGCAGAGACCTCTGGCTGCGCTCAGGGCCATCCGCCTGTTCCTGGCTGAAGAGGCTCTAATCTACTGCTAAGAGACTTATTAGCAATGTAAAAAGGAATTTGGAGCAAGGAAAGTGTTCTTCCTCGCAGAAATATGTTTTGTAAAATTAGATTTGCTGACAGAAGTAATTGGGCCAACTCCTCATGACTATGGATGCTCTTTGTTGCCCCTTATCTTACCAAAGCAAAGGGTACCAAATACTTTGAACTTTGTAAATAATTGTTTCCAAAGTGTTTTCTTCTTTTTTTCCCCCCTCTGTTTAAATTCTTTAGAGAAAAGCTGGTTTGTTGCTTTCTAATCCTTTCTCTTCCACAGCTCATCCCCTTCCCACTCCAGATATCTTTTATTTTCCCTCTTTGGATTTCTTAAATACTATAAAATTCACTTTTAAGGGGAAATACCGAACTTTTGCTCAGATAGGAAAAGTCACTCGTAGAGCTTTAACAAACTGGTAAAAATCCTCACACGGGGAACTTCATCCCGAGCTGTGGCAGATGCTGGGCTGTGATGTGGAGCTGGGTGCCCAGAGCGGGCTCGTGGCCACTGGGCTGGTTGGTTTTTGTCACTCCAGCCTCCTGCCCAGGGGAGGGATTGGCCCTTGGCCGGTTGTTCCAGAACCAGGACTGGCTCTTCCCTGCCCGACTGTCCCCTCTGGTGCTGAGCAGAGGGGCACTGTTTGCTTGTGAACACCACAGTGGTGGAGTTTCAGCTCATCCCCAGCACCGGGCACGGCGGAAGAGGTGGGACAGGAACTGTTGTTGTCCAGGCGGGACAGGAGCTGTTGTTGTCCAGGTGGGACAGGAGCTGTTATCCCGGTGGGACAGGAGCTGTTATCCCGGTGGGACAGGAGCTGTTATCCCGGTGGGACAGGAGCTGTTATCCCGGTGGGACAGGAGCTGTTATCCCGGTGGGACAGGAGCTGTTATCCCGGTGGGACAGGAGCTGTTATCCCGGTGGGACAGGAGCTGTTATCCCGGTGGGACAGGAGCTGTTATCCCGGTGGGACAGGAGCTGTTATCCCGGTGGGACAGGAGCTGTTATCCCGGTGGGACAGGAGCTGTTATCCCGGTGGGACAGGAGCTGTTATCCCGGTGGGACAGGAGCTGTTATCCCGGTGGGACAGGAGCTGTTATCCCGGTGGGACAGGAGCTGTTATCCCGGTGGGACAGGAGCTGTTATCCCGGTGGGACAGGAGCTGTTATCCCGGTGGGACAGGAGCTGTTATCCCGGTGGGACAGGAGCTGTTATCCCGGTGGGACAGGAGCTGTTATCCCGGTGGGACAGGAGCTGTTATCCCGGTGGGACAGGAGCTGTTATCCCGGTGGGACAGGAGCTGTTATCCCGGTGGGACAGGAGCTGTTATCCCGGTGGGACAGGAGCTGTTATCCCGGTGGGACAGGAGCTGTTATCCCGGTGGGACAGGAGCTGTTATCCCGGTGGGACAGGAGCTGTTATCCCGGTGGGACAGGAGCTGTTATCCCGGTGGGACAGGAGCTGTTATCCCGGTGGGACAGGAGCTGTTATCCCGGTGGGACAGGAGCTGTTATCCCGGTGGGACAGGAGCTGTTATCCAGGTGGGACAGGAGCTGATATCCTGCGGGACAGGAGCTGTCCCGGAGCGGGTGCTGTCCCGGAGCGGGTGCTGTTCGACAGCGCCGGAGGCCGCAGGAAACCCCCGCTCGTGTCCATAAAACCATCCCGGGCAACCCACGGGTGTGGGAAACCTGGCGTGCTGCAGAAGCAGGACGTGCCTGGCTCCATCCTCCTGGGAAGCCGCAGGGCAGTGCTTTTAGGTGTGTATCTGCTCTCTGTCTGTGTCTATACTTTGGCTGAGACACAAACAGTGAGAGGTGTCTGCCCTGGCTGCAGAGTTGCCCACCCTGGGTGGGTCACACGGGTGGGTGAGCTTTGGGCAGAGCTGTAAGCCCAGAAGACTCAGTGACAGCTGCCTGTGCTCCTGTTGCCACTGGAGCAGGGGTGGGGGGGAAATCCTGGTCTCCAGCCTCAGGCAGCAGCATTTTCAGGGAGCAGAAAAGTCCAGAAACCCAGGGTAAGTTGAGGAGTGGTGGGAGCGTCAGGGCAGGTCCCAAGGGAAGGATCCTTGTGGAGCTGCCCCATGTTGCTCTCAAACCAAGCACCCAAAACCCCCACGGGGTGTCCAGCCCAGGTCCAGCTGCTGCTGAGGAGAAGTGAGGGGTTCATGCCATGGTGCCAATTCCCCAGCTGTGTCCAATGCCAACAGGGCAGGGGGAATCAATTCCTGGGAAGCCCAGCTGGGGCATTTACTGCTCATCTTCAAGGGGTAATGCGCGTCTTCCTTGATGGCAGGAGGCTCCACCCAGACTGATCTTCCCTCCTCCTCCTCCAAAGTCAGAGGTTTCAGGCCTTGGATGCCAGCAGGACATCTCCAAGTGCTTGGTGGATGGTTTGTTCCCTACCCCAGCTAAAGTGGGAAGGAATTAAAGGTTCAGAATCACAGAATCGTTAAGGTTGGAAAAGATGTTTAAGATCAACAAATCCAACCATCAACACAGCACCACCCTCATGTTGTTCACCACTGAACTGTGTCCTCAAGTGCCACATCCTCACAGTTTTTGAACACTTCCGGGGATGGTGATTCCACCACTGCCCTGGGCAGCTGTACCAGGGCTTGCATTTTCCCCAGTATCCAATCCAAACCTGCCCTGTCCCACCTGAGCCCGTTCCCTCTGCTCCCTGTCCCTGGAGCACAGCCCGACCCCCCCAGCTCCCCTTTCCTGGCAGGAACTTGCAGAGCCAGAAGGTCCCCCCCGACCCTCCTTTTCCCCAGGCTGAGCCCCCCCAGCTCCCTCAGCTCCTCCTGCTGCTCCAGCCCCTTCCCAGCCCCGTTCCCTTCCCTGCACACACTCCAGCCCCTCGATGTCCTTCTTGCCATGAGGAGCCCAACACCGAGCACAGGACTCGAGGTATGGTTGTTTTNCAGGAACTTGCAGAGCCAGAAGGTCCCCCCTGACCCTCCTTTTCCCCAGGCTGAGCCCCCCCAGCTCCCTCAGCTCCTCCTGCTGCTCCAGCCCCTTCCCAGCCCCGTTCCCTTCCCTGCACACACTCCAGCCCCTCGATGTCCTTCTTGCCATGAGGAGCCCAACACCGAGCACAGGACTCGAGGTATGGTTGTTTTCCATATGGTATGTTTTCCCTGGTATGTTTTTCCCCAAAATAAATAATTAAAATAACTTCTTGCTTTTCATGAAGGCACCTTCCAGCAGAGCCCAAACGGGGAGGTTTGGGTTCCATCCCACCCACCAACCCCACGACACAGAGGAGGGGCTCCTCCAGCTCTGCTCGTGGTGGCCAGAAGGAGCTGTCAGGGAGCTCGAGTTGGCACCACTCCCGCTGCTCAGGGGAGTTCTGCTCTCCCAGTTTTTGGCTCCTTTGGGTCCCTGTGGAGCTGCACAGAATGTGCCACGCTCTGCTCTCGCACAGGGGCTGACAGCGAGCTCAAATACAGATTGCAAAGATAGATCCTCTCCCGGCACCACTTTGGTTATTGCAGCTCTCAAATGGTCCTGCTTGTTCCTGCAGCCACTCTAAAGCCTGCAGGATTTGCTTCCCGGGTGCCTTTTTCTGCTCTGCTCACAGCTCTAAAAGCAGCTTTTCATGTTCCAAATCGGGGCGAAATTGAAATCGCTGCTGACGAAATAAAACACAAGGCTAATCAAATTGTGGCACAGGAAACAGCCTTCAGCCAGTGCATTTTTATTTTTTTTAGAGCTATTTTTAGACTATATTTTTATTTTGTCACTCCATATGGGAAGTCAAACCCATATGGTTTGGGAGAATGGGAGGTTGTGCTTTTATAGGGATCTTGCAAACCATCCCGGCTCAGCCTTACCTTAAACAGGGACTTAAATCAGCCTGTGGGACTGGAGCACTGAAAGTCTGAGGCTGTAACAGCACAATTCCCTCCTGAGGTGTAAAGCTCTTCTACATTTGTTAAACCAGCCCCCAGTTAACTTGGTTCTTCTTAATTAGGACTTTTCCCCTTGGTACACCTTCCTTTTCCCTTTTTCTCCTCCACCTCTGCGATGCCCAAGGGGTGTGTTTGGCCCAGTCCCAGCCAGGAGCAAAGCTGAGCATCCACAGCCACCTCTCTCCTGCCCTTTGGAGATGTTGCAACACCCCCAATATCCAAATTAATGTGATTTCTATTTAGGGTCAGTGTGGAAGAGGAGCCAAAGAAAGAGCAGGGCACTGCCAGTTTGCTTTCCTTTTTCCCCTTGGGAAACAATTCTCTCCCTTTCTGAGGGGATGAAGAGCAGTGGGAACAGGGTGTTCAGTGGACAATCCCATGTGGCAGAAGGATGGGCAGCATGGGGATTTCTGGGCTGGTTTGGATGTCACCTCCATCAAGCAGAAGGGATGTTATACTAAAACTGTTCCTCAAAGCTGAGACCTCACAAGGATTAGTTATTGGGAAGTCAAGGAAACAACCACTGAATTTTTCCCCAGAGCAGAGGTCTTGTGTTTTAGGAGACAGTGTTCAGATAACCAAGGCCCAGAAGGGACTAAAAGGAAAAACCTGAGATTAGAGCAGAGAAAAAGTATCACAATTTGTGAAAGAAATTTGATGAAGCCTCATTTGTATTCAGAATCTTGTTTGGAAATCCAAAGAACTCCTGGTCCATTATTTGCTCAGAGGAACCCTATGGCCAGGAAACCCCCATCACCTGTGTCCCACTTTCAAAAAATAAGGTTTATACCATTCTGAAATCCCAAAAGACAGTGAAACCCCCTGGATTTATGATGTTGGAATTAGATACAAGTAGCTGGGCTTTCCCAGGAACCTTTTTCTGGAATATTTGAATAACAGAACTTGTGGCCCAGGAGTTTTTGGGGGGAGTGTCACATGGGCACAGCAGCACTGTGAGATGCACTTGTGATGTCCCCGTGTGTCCTGGACATCCCTTGGCACCCAAGTGACTTCAGAGGAGATGGAATTTCATCCCAGGCCAGGAGTAGCTGCTGGAGGGTGACATGGGCTGGTGGCATGGAGCAGTTTCAGGTCAGTGATGTACAACTGGAAGAACTCCCTCACAAACCTGAGCTCTGCAGCACCTCAAACTTCACTTGGGATTTTCTCCTGAGCTTCCACTCACACCACAGATACAGAGACAGTATGTCAAGGCATTATCCTTAAAGAAGGAAAGAAATAATTTCTTTATGATATGGGTGATTTGTAGAAGACATTTGTGCGATTTTGCATTCTAAATGTGATTTATATTTATAAATAAATTTGCATCAAACCTCCAGCTCTTGATGTCATAGTTCTGTTTTGTCTTTAATTCAGATGCTCAGGAATTTTTTACAGCTAAATAAAAGCTATCCAAAGCTGCCAGGAAAGAATGATGAGATACACACTGTGCCATGGAGCCCTGGGAAAACCAGCAGCACCCTGGCTGCAGCCAGACTGGGAAGCCATCAAATCCGGGGAATGTGGGAGAAAACATTTACCTGAAGGATAATCAAGCCCCTAAAACGAGGAGGAGCAGCTGGTGTAGATGGCAGGGGTTTGTTTTATTGATTGCATTGTTCGTGCAGCATCAGCCACAGTCGGGCCAGGCTCTGCATAGGTGCAAAATTACAGATATCAGCACTCCTGGAACACCAACGTGAGGTTTGCAGAGCAAAAGTGGGGTTTGGTGGTGGTGACTGGGCTGAGAAACCCGGCTTGGCCACGAGGATGGCACCAGGGGGATGGGACAGGGGTGTCCCCTCAGCCACTGTGGGGAAAGGCTCCGGTGCCTTGGGCTTGAGAAACAGATTAAATAGATTAAAAATGGGTTCCCCTCACCGGCAATGAACTCAGACAGGAGGAGGTAATTAGACCAAATGAGGGTGTGAAAAGCCTCAGCTGATGGTGATCAAAGGAAGGTAAATAAAAGCTGCAGTGAGGTCTCCTCTTCCCTTCCTGCTGTGGCTTAAGGAGTTAGTTGCCTGGATTTTGGAGAGGACCACCCTTGCTGTCCGTGACTGGCTGTGGCTGATGCAGGTATGTCTCATCCCTCGCTGGTTCTGTCTCATCTCTGACTGTGTTTCCCAGTAAAACTGGTGCTTTTGGTGTGAGTTTTTGCTGTTTGCTGCTGTGTCTTAGTCTGCCCTCCTCCTCCAAGTCAAAATGGGAGAAGCTGATATGCCCGATACTTCTCACTTGTTGCTCTTTTCTGTTGGCTGAGTTACAGAGGTCGTGCTTTAATGCAGCTCAGGATTAAGGTCAAACAGCTCCACGAGTGTGTTGGTGACCTTGGAGGTCTTTCCCGAGCTGGCAGCAGGGGCTGGGTGGCTGTGCCAGGGCAGCAGGAGCCCGGGCAGGCTGCGGGGTGTGCCCGGTGTTTCCTGGGTGTTCGGAGGGCTCAGCTCTCGGGGGCTCTCCTGCGGAGCCGGGACTTTGCAGGATGTTTGTTCTCGAGCTCTCCCTCCTGTTGGCATTTTGTGGCACCGGCAAACCTGAGCATTTGGGATCTGCTGCTTTTCCCCTTTGGGTTTCCTTTTCCAGCCGATAAAATACCCAGCATTTTTGGGCTAAACTTGCCGCGGGCACCAGAGAGGACCTTGTGCGATGCTGAGCTGTTCGAGCCCCGGGGCTGCTCGGCATCCCGGAGAGGGACCCGCTCCCTGTGATGCCCAGCATCCCCGAGCGGGGACAGCCTGGCAGACGAGCCAGAAGCATCTCTTTGTTGTGCTGAGCGGGGACAGTGAATGTTTGTGCGTCCCGGAGAGTCCCGACCGGCCGCTCGTGTGCCCTGATGGAGCTGCGTGTGACTGCTCGGCTGGTTGGGAGCACCAAACACACCCCTCAATGTCACCCCTCCTCTGTGCCTGGTGTGGAAAAGTAGTGACCACCAGGCACTAAAAACTCTCCTCTGCTCTTTGGAGATGCTGAGGAGTCTTGTTTCATGTTTGTGAAGGTGAACACCTTCACCTTAAAATAAAATATCTTTATTTCTGGGGTGTTGGAGCATGGAGAAATGCAGTGCTGACAACTTAATGCCCTTGCAAGTCTCACATGTTTTAAAATGTCCATAACTTTAAAAAAGGAAAATAAAAAGAAAGAATGTGGCTTAGAAATCTTTAAAAACAAAATATCCTGCTCAGCAGACAACTCCTGTGACAGGGCTCTGCCCAGAGTGAATGTTTATGCTTGAGTTGTAAACCCTTGAAAAGTGGGGATCCTGATACAAAAGCTGACACAGCGTCAACTAAAGCAGCTCCAGTAAGTGCTGCTGTAATTATTTGCTCATTAATTACAAATTTTGCAAGACATGAGAGTACCACAAATTGGAAAATAGGAATAATTATCAGTAATAAAGCCACAGAAGCTGGACACATTGGAAGTATCTTCCTCTTTAAATTTAATAATAGCAAGACAGCTCAAAAACTAATAAGAAATACATAATTGAAAATTAACCTTGCAAATCTGCTGCTAATAAACCAGGCACTCTTGTGCTGCAATAATTTTACACAGCCCTTAATTTGCATTTCGAGTGTTATTCCAGGTACTACTCTGTGCCTTCCCAGCAGTGACTGTGCCTTGGAATTAAAGCAGGGGTGCACAGGGGGGGGGTTTGTCCGGGTGGGGGTGGGATGCTGTGCAGTTTGGGCCCCCAGGGCATGGGGGTGGCTCTGTGCTGGCAGGGGGTGCCCCAGGGCTGAATTTGGTGGGGCTGTGGTGTCTCATCCTCCCCCTGTGTCCGTGCACTCAGATCCCCCCTGCACTTCCTCCTCCTCAGGGGTGCAAGACCTGATGACTTGGGGGTGGTTTAAACCCCCAGTGTGTCGGTAACAGGGGGGATGTGGTCCTTGAATACCCTGCTCCAGCTTCTCCTGGGGTGTTGGAGTGGTTTCTGCGGATCTAATGGGGCAGTGCTGGGTACCCTGCCCAGCAAATCCCAGTGTAGGTCAGTGGAGCCTCTGCCTCAATGGGAAGGGGCTGTTTCACCCCCTGTCTGAGACTTCATCCAAAAGCAAGTGGCACTTCCTTATGGATGGTTTATATCTGTTGCCAATTGACAAAAGCCTACAAAAGTCCTAAATCCATCAATCTGCAAGGAAGGATGAAGAGAATTGTTTACTCAAAACGCAGACTGAGTCAACTGCTCTTGCTACATATCTCCCACTCATAAAATAAACCTGATATCTCTCTCTGCCTGCACAGAAAAAGCACAGCCAAGAAGTGTTTAATAATTTTGGAGCTCGTATTTAGGGAGCTCTGAGTGCTCAGATGACAAAAAAAAGGATAGACCCTAACAAAGAGAATCCTCCCTGCCTGCAGGCTTGCCCTGCACTGCAATATTAGCAGAGGGATAGAAGGCCATTCAAAGTTGGGTATGACCAAGCAGCTTTACAATAAAAATAAAATAAAAATGGGAGCTAACCCAGAGAGCCCCGGTGTTTGGCACCAGAGAGGAGCAACACTGGACACAAACAGCTGGGTTAAGAGTGTGCACTCCAAGCAGTGTCTCTGCACAATTCCAGGCTCCATCGAGGGCTGCATGTGAAATGTTGGCTTCTTTGTGCGAGCCCTGAAATCCCAGGGAAGGGGCCACGTGGGGTCAGTGCCTCAGCTGTGTGTGTGCTCACTTTATGTAAGGGGTTAGCAGCAGTGTGCTTTTTGTCCCAAGCCAGCAATAGCAGGAACAGCTTGTTGCTGAAAGGGTTGTGGCTCCCCAGTAGTGCTGAAGAGGGTCCTGACACAAACCTCGGATGGGGGGAAGAATCTTTGATTTGACCTCTTCTCCATGTCTTTGGCTGAGTGTGTGTGTTCAGCCTCTTGACTCCTGTCCCTGCCTTCAGCCTGTACAGCTCCAGCACCACCAGCACAGGCATTTTTTTCTCTCCACCCCAGTGTGTTTCAGGGACTTTCCAAGACGTGGCAGTGTGGGGCAATAAGGATTTTTGGTTGCCCAAGCTCTTCTTCCAGAGGAGCTCGGGAGTTGGATGGGAAAGCAAACCTCCCACACCCTCACAATCCCTGGCCAAGTCCCAGCAGCACCCCTGGTCTCTCTTGGTTTCAGCCCATGGAGGGAGAGGGTGGTGTGGTGTTTCCCTCCCAATGCCTTTGAAACCAGGTCCATACTAAAAACCAGAAAAATGAAAAGCTGCTTGACAGTTGCCTTTTCTTTGGGACAAACCATGGAAGGCTCTTGGAGCAGTGGAGTGGAGCTGACTTAGAGGGTGGGCAGGCTCTGGCACAGGTTGGGCAGAGAAGCTGTGGCTGCCCGTGGATCCCTGGAAGTGTCCAAGGCTGGGTTGGATGGGGCTTGGAGCAACCTGGGCTGGTGGAAGGTGTCCCTGCCCATGGCAGGGGGTGGGATGATGTGATCATCCCTTCCAACCCAAATCATTCATTCATTTTGTGAACTCAGTGTGACCATGGCTGACTTAAAACTTGCTGATGTGAGGAAAGTTTCCCTTGCTCTGTGAGGATTTGGACATGGAGGAGATGAGGGATGGGTGTTCCTCAGCCTAACCCTCCTCAGGATACAACCACCGCGTTTGTGAATGTGAGAGCTGAGGAGACAGGTAAGACATGACCCAGAGAAGGGCTCTGGAAGACCCTTTGGATGCAGCTTCCATTCCATATGTATCTGTAGGTCCTATGGGAAGTTCCCTGTGAGACCAGAGCGAGTGCTGGGGCTGTGCTGGGTTTTCCAGGGGAGCTCAGAAGCTTCTCCAGCCTCCCAACCCAAGAGGCACATCTTGGGTAGAGAAAGCTTTGGGAGCCAAATGGATGGAGAGGAGCAGGGGATTTGCAGTCACAGCTCCAACCTTGAGAAAAAGGAGATGGCAAACACCGTCTCCTTCTGCAAACCAGGAGGCTGTGGGAGAAATGTGCCTCTTAATGGTGCTCCTGAGGCAGCCTGTGCCAGTGAATCCCATCAGTATTCTGTTCAGCCCTGCTTTCTCAAGGAAAGACATGAAGGAGCAGCGTAGCCAAAAGGAAGCTATTTTTAGAAGATGGAGGACGGTTTTTTTTTCCCCAAACCATTCCGCCGTTATTTATGTTGTGTAGTTCTTGAGTTATTTATTTCAGTGGGAGTTGATGCAGAGTGGGATGGGGTTTAATGTGTGGAGGGATGGTGAAATCCATCCTACAGCTGTCCTTGTTAGTCAGGGCTGGCTTTGATAGTCTTCCCAACCTGCAAATTGGATGGCACTTTTTGGATGCTCTCAAGGTGCTGCTGATGGCCAGGGGTGACTCTTGTCCCAGCCCCTCCAGGTTCCAGCACACCGACCCTTCCCCTGTGGCTGTCACTGCAGTGTATTTTAACCTGCCCCTCAAATTGCCCACGTGCATTTTTGAGCCACTAAAGAGGAACCAATAATTCCAAGTGCGCTCCAAGGTAAAAATACGAACTCTTAACGCTTTTCATCGATCAAAGCTAATTTATGCAAACTGGGCTCTGCTGGCAACTGCAGCAAGGTGGAAATGGTGACATCATCGAGCCTGAGCTCTGCCAACCTGGCTCACGGCTGCACTGACAGGGGGCTGATTTAGATATTATGATCTCACTTAATATTTCATCCTTGGAGTGGCCTAACCTGTAACTGAGGGTCGCGTGGAGTGCACGCTGGGGAGTTGTGCCAGAACAGATTTTTGACACAAACTTTGCAGCGACAGGAAATGTTTGAGTGACACACATATTGCATATGCTGTTGCTCTGGAAGGCTGCTGAAAAGCCTTTCAGAAGGCAAAACTTACCGAGGAATGTTTTCTATTTTCTGTCTCTGTGTGCGTGTACATAGACACATGCACAGCGAGGGGTGCAAAATCTGGAATGCTGTCTTAAGCTTTCTGCTCTGAAATCAGCCCAGGAGAGGAAAATCGCTTGGATCAAACAAACAGAGCTGCAGTTTTGAAATCCCCGACCCTGCCAACTCTCACAACGACGACAGTGAAATGCTGCAAGTGTGGTGGGTCATGAGTTTGAACTTTTAACACCAGTTTTAGCTTCCTGCCTCTGGTACAGCCACGGTGCTGGAGTGACCTCTCCTTGGGTGAGGGAGGGGCTGCAGCAGCTCTGAGAACACATCCAGGGAAGCTCCAGGCAAAGGAAAGCTGCTTTACTGGATGCTGTGGCTCCCCAGGTGTGCAGCTGATGAGAGAGGATGTGTTTCTCTCCAGGTCTCTGCCAGCCTCTGCACTGAGCCGGGAGCCTTCCCTGGTTTTCTCACTCTCTTTGTTATTAAGAGAAGTGGAAGAAGAATGGGCACAGCAAATTGTCCTCATTAGGTTGGATGAATGAGGAACAATATCCAAGATAACTGAAGCTTGGCTATGGGACATCTGACAAAGGGGCAGATGCTGACTAGAGGTCTTCCAGTCAAAACCATAGGCATGATACTTAGAAATATTTAGGATAAAACACTGCGGATGTGGCAGTGCTGAGCTGCTGACCTTGGCCACTGCAGCAGGGAGCTGGGGCAGGTGAGCCATGGAGGCATTTTCCTGTTGTGTGGGTTTGGCCAGTCTTGAGGCCCTCTAAAGGACAGGCAGGAGTGGTTTGGGACAAGTTTTTCCTCCAGGAATATCATGGGGTTGGTTCCTGCACTTCAATTCAGTCTTTTCTATTCAATTTGCAGTAATTCAGCCTTTAGGCTCAGTGTTGCTGCTCCTTTTTGGAGAGAACGAGAGCCATGAACACCCCAGAAAGGACATGGTCAAGCCTTGAGGCTGCAGATGGCCTCGTTGTCTGGCCTTTCTCCCCTCCAGGATTGTCATGGTCATGTCAAGAAGCCAAACCTGGTTGCTCTTTGTTGGGGGGTTACTCAGCAGGGCTGAGCTGAGGTGTTTCCTCCTCGGGGAGGGTGCATTTCATTGCTGGAGTGGTTTCACCCACGTTTGAGAATGCTTTGCACTGGCATTTTCTGAACCAGTGCAATGACCTTGTCACTGCTATAAACACTTATCAAAGCCAATCAATATCAGCTCAAATGTTTAAAATATACTGACATGAGAATTATTCAACAATATGAACCTGTAAGTTGAATTAGGATGAGAAAAGTGAGGGAGCGGGGGGTGGAAATCCAGAATTGTCACATTTTTGCCTTCTTTAAATGCTACTTTGGGAGTTTTGTCAGTCCACAATGAATTACCACTGTCCCTTACAGCTAATAGGAAATTGTATGGGGTTTTGATCAGAATTAGTTTAAGCCACTAGAAAACATCCTTTGTTCCCATATTGATAAAACCCAGTCTTCTCCTTTCTTCCTGTTTGGCCTCCTGTGCCCTGGATGCAAGGGGAATAAACACACTGGGAGGATTTGTACGAGCAGCAAAGGAGAACAATTGCAGCAGTGTTTAAATTCACGAGGTTTGAGGATTGTAATTGGAGTTTATTTGAGGGTGGGGGGAGGAATTGTTTATCCCACTTCATTTTTAGAGGCTCTCTATTTGTGTTCCCCGTGCTCATCACGCAGGGACAAACGCTTTCCCATCGAACGGAAAGAATTCCGATTCCATTCCAAAAAACCCAGCCTTGGGATCCCAGGAATGGGGCTCTCCCTCTAGTGGCGGCCGCACGGGAGGTGCAGAGCCCTGGGACAGTGTAGCCTCGTGCTTTTTATATTATAGATATTGAGAAAATTACACGAGATAAGAGTTGCTGGTGTTTTGGTTTGGTTGGTTGGTTTTTTTGGTGGTTTGTTTGTTTGGGGTTTTTTGTTTGGTTTTTTTGGTTGTTTTTGGTTTGGTTTTTTTGTTTTGTTTTTTGTTTGTTTGTTTTGGGGTGGGGTTTGTGGTTTTTTTTGGTTTTTTTTTACAGCTTCAAAGAAATATTCAAATGGCACAAAATATCTGCAGCTGCCTCTCGGTTATCCTTAGTCATTGAAATACTTGTAAAAGCAAGATATTGAGACAAGGACGTTTCTTTAATGTTTTTTAAAGACCTTGAGGCTCAAAGTGCAACAGGAACAACTTGATAAATGCAAATTCTGGTGGGTTTGGTGTCCTGCTGGCAGGAATGGTGCCTGGCACCGGAGAGCCTGTGGAGAGGGAGGGATGGGGATACTCAGGGAATTGCCTTGGACAGTGTTTGCATCCTACTGGGGGCCGCTGAGTTCCCTGGTGCAGGAAATTGTAACCCAAATTGTAACCCCACTGGTGTCCTCCTGGACTAAACTACCCTGGAAATGCCCAAGACCAGGTTGGAGGGGGCTTGGAGCAACCTGGGATAGTAGAAGGTGTCCCTGCCCATGGCAGGGGGTGGCACTGGATGGACTTTGATGTCCCTTCCAACCCAAACCATCCTGATCTTGTGAAACCCACTTCTTCAGTCTTATATCTGCTTTCCATCTCCTGCTGCTGCTTTAACGACCTGAGAACAGCAAAAACCCACCAAAACCTGGTTTAGGTGGGCAGAAAAGTTCACCTGTGGAGGGAACTTGGCTGAACTCCCCAGTCCTGGTTGGCTTCTGAGTCTCTGCTGCTGGTGTTGTCCTCCCCATGACTCAGCCGCTGCTGCCTGTGAGCCTACTGCAGTGCCAAGTCTTGCTTTAGCAGAGGAGATTATGTGAGGGAGAGGTTGAAACAGCATCTTAAATTCAGGGAGAACGTGTCCTTCAAGGTCTAGTGCTGGAAACACTGTTCAGCAGAGGGTGTTGAGCTGTTATCAGCAGAGAGCAGTGAGACAGCACAGCCCCAGAGCGGCTGGGGCTGCCTTTGATGTGGGGCAGCAGCACAGGTGCCTCTGGCTGATTTTGGGGGTAGCACGGGGTCCACCTTGCCTGTGTCCTTGAGAAGCTCCAGCCAGGCTCTGGGAGTGAAGAGCTCTGCCTTGGGAAGATCCAAGGAGGAACACATGGGCTGAGTCTGTGGTGACACAGGGAGCATCCAGCTGAGCTGGGAGGTCACAGGCACTGGTCCCTGAATGGGGAAACCTTCCAGCAGGGGGGAATTCTGACTGCAGAGTGAGATGCAAACTCTGTTCCCCCCGGCTGGGGCTGAGATGGCCAAGGCAGCCTCATTACAGCTTCTTCCTGCAGAAGCTTCCAATGTTCCTCGTGCCCTTTGTGGAGGCTGCTGCTCTGGGACCTGCCTGGTGGCAGGGCTTTGAGGAGAGGACTCTCTGGGGAAGCTGTGGGTGCCTGGTGGATGGTGGAGGCTGCCTGAGCTCCTGGCCAAGGGTTGTACTTCCCTGTGAGCTGGTCCTCAGGACCAGCTCAGCTTGCTGCAGATGTTTGCCCAGGAGCCATCCAGTGCTGCCTGGAAGGTTCCTCAGGACACTGACAACAGAAAACTCTTTGGGACTTATTTCTTCCTTGCCATCTTCTGTGAAATGGCTTAACTTCTAGTTACTTTCCAAATCATGAATCAGTATTTTAGGCTTTTAGCACCATCTCTTCTTTGGATAAGACCTTGCTCTGGCTCTGGCCGATACTTGTGCTGCTTTTCCAGCCTCTTGTTTCCACACTGTACCTGAAAACTCTTCCAATTTTACCTCCCTGTAAAGTTTCTTTTCATTCACTGCCTTTGCTTCTCTTATCGCTTTTTATGCTCTCAACTTCATTATGCAATTGTTCCAACCCTGCTCTGTATTTGATGTTTTATAACTCGTGTCTGCCTTTTCTTCCACTGGTGATTACTTTTACATTTTGATGTTCCTTCACACTGGCTCTGTGGGGAAAAAATAGAAAAGCCAACCTGAGCATTCCCTGTGCAATTACTGGGAGGTGGCACACGTAACCCTTGGGCATACATTAATTCCTCTTGGAGCACTTCCTATTTCCTCTGGGTGCTTTCTCTCCCAGCTCTATCATGCTGCATTTCACACTGCACTTTGGCTCCCAACTTGGCCAAAATCTAATCTACTTGTTTTCTTTCTTCTGGTTGAACACTGATCCCAGTGCAATCCCTCCAGGTTGCAGCCCTGAGTCTCCCCCACAGTCACAGCCCACTTTAATTGCTCTTGTAGGAATTGCTCCTCACAAAAGCTCCTCCTCTTCCCAACCTACTTCAGATGATGGAGATGATATTTGCAGTTGGAACCCCCTGCTCGTTAAAGAAACAATTTTCCCCAACATCCACGAGTGTTGCTGAGCTCTTCTGCCCCTCTCCAAATTTCAGCCTTTCCCTTGGAGGTGTCCCAGCTGAACGCTCCAACTTCTGCCTGAATTTGGGAAGCTGGGATGGGGGCTCAGCCAGCTACTGCAGTCCTGGCACTTCAGAGCTTTCCTTGAAGGACCAGCTTGAGCTGATAAGCGCAAAGTCTACGTGCTGATTAACATGTTAATCAGCAGAGGTCTTGAAACAGACCCCAGATGAGCCCTGGACCTTTCCAGACCTGTAAAACTCTCTTCTGAAAACTCCCAGTGGCCACTTCCACTGAAAGTACCTCTTTATGACTGCATAAACCCAATTCCCAATGCATGTAAAATGCTTTGGGCATTGAAACTTTCTGAATGTTTGCCTTGTTTTTCTTTATCCTGTACTTCAGTTCTATGTAATTAACAGCCCTAACACTGACTTTAATTGACCTCATCAATGTCATGGCTTATTAAGTTTTTCATCATGCGGTGTTTCCTTCCCCTCTTCGTTGAAGGATCACATCCATTTGTTGATCATAAATTCTGAGTACATGTATATTTTGGAAAATAAAACTGAAATGCCAAGTGCTTTGAAAAACACTTCAAGCACCGTAAAAAGATGTATCTGGGTGTAGTTAAATTTTTATAAAGTGCAACATGAAAACATGTCTTTACCTTCACTGCTTTTTCTGCCTCCCACCTACTGCCTTTTCCCTCAGAAAGGCAGCAGACAAAAATAAGGAAGACTATTTCTTGTGTTAAATGAAAACAGTTTAAACATCTTTTTATTTATCTGGCATTTAATCTCCAGTGAAAACTTGCAATCAGAACACGTGCTTTCAGTTCAAGCTGGAAAAGTATCCTCACAAATGATGAGTGTGTGCTTGGAGGGGGAGCAAGCTCTGACTGCCAGTCGTGGAACTCACAATAAATATTTCTGCAGTGAATTTGAATTGATTTGTCTGTCACTATTTTTCAGTAAAGTGCAAAACCAGAGCAGCCCAGATCTTGCTTATTTACACGGTCAGCTTTAATTCATCATTAGTTCTATTGAGCACTAAAGCTTTTAGTGCAGGGGATACCTCTGCCACTTAATGGATAATCATTTAGTGGGATATCATTTAAAAGGATTTATCTGGTGTGTGTGGCACGGCTCTAACCTCCCCCCAGCATGATGAACTTGCTCCAGGAGAAGGATCAGCACTTTGCCTGGATGTTTGTTCAGTCATTGGTTCAACATCCAGCTTGGCCAAGCACCCCCTGACCCACAGTCGGGTACTGGAGCAGGAAAGGCAGGTCTGGGTTTGGCTGCACTGTCCACTAGGCCACTTTTGTCAGGCAATTCAGTAGGATTTCACTCCAAACTGTTGCCTCTCTTTAATTAGGAGATAAGAGGAAGCAATTCCAAGCATAGAGAGGGGCAGGTGTGAGAGAGGAGCTGTCCCTGGGCAAGACACAAAACAGGTTCTTGAGCAAATTATGCAAGAGAGTGGAGAGATCAGGAGAGGGATTTTATCTTGAAGTGAAGGGTTGAGAGGGGAAGAGCTGATTTTTCTCAGGAGTTGGTTTTCTGGGCACTGGTCCTGATTCTTGGCATCCAGAGGGATGGGCACCCCAGCCCGCTCAGAGCAGAGCTCTTCATTGGGGCTGCCACCTTGCTCTGCCTTCCTTTTACACTCAGACTCTCCGAGGAGGAAGAAATCTGACTTCAGGCTGCCTTCCCTCTGCCCAGTGCCTTCCCAGGTGGCAGCAGTGGCACTGCCAAGTCACCTGCTCTGACATCAGGACAATCCACCTCAAAGCCTTTCCGGCACGGGGTGGGGGTGACAGGCTGAGTTTGCACGAAAGGGGTGAAGGTTTCTCTCAAAAATCTGCAGGAGGAGCAGCAAAGGAGCCCTTTGGAGGTCCAAGGATGTCATTGTTTCAGGGAGGATGTTTCCAGTGGCTTTAGGACTGAGGTGCTGGGACAGTGACAGCTGCTCAGCGAGCTGAGGGCTGGACCTGGACTGCCCAAACTGAAGTTTAAGGGCAAGAACTTTGCATGAACCCATCTTTAATAACTCATGGCCAGCATGGGTTTTGCTTTCACTGCAAAATGTGTTAAAGCCCGGCCTCCCACGGCTTTAACTGGGCTTCAGAGGTGGCACTGCAGTGGAGAAGGATCTTCTCTGCAGCTCCTGCTGAGGCTCAGGGTCAGCAGGGCATGGCCACGTTGGGCAGGGAGGTGACAAGAGGGGTTTGGTGGTTTAACCTCCTGCTTTCCTCTAACTCCTGTTCCTCTTGTTGCTAAAAGAGAAGCCTTAAACCCCAAAATAACATAATGGCACCCATAACACCCCCTTCCAAAACTGCATGTGCTAATTTTAGTGATCTCTTGTGCTTGTGTAATAATCCAAAGCAACGTTTAGGAGCTTCAGTTTTGGAAGGGATTAACAAGGACTGTTTTAATCTTTCCTGTAGCAGAGAAAGTGCTGCAAAGCAAGCCTGCAGTCCAGAGGCTGTTATGTTTTCACTGATGCCTGGGATTGAAATACTGTTTGATTTTTATTTTATTTCTTTTGGCAACTTTTCTTCTTGAGGAAAGAACTTGAGTGCAATCAATTAAAGAAAGGATCTGATTTGCTTTGTAATTGTTTTTCTGTCTGTATGAATGATGTAAGGGCATATTGGAAGAATTTACTTCACCACTCTGTCTTTTCCAAAATAACAGGTTTACTGGTTGATTTATGGGTTGTTTGTTTTGTTTTTGTTGTTCTGTCTGTAGGTGAGAAAAAGGTTAATTTGCTTGAGAAATCATGTCTATGCCAGAGAAGGTCAGCTTGTTCCATCATCTTGTTCTGCCATTGGAGGCTGACCTGGACCTGACCGTGGGGGTTTAAGGGAAGAATTGGGCATCCTGGTTTTCTACCTGCTTTTCCCAGCATTTTCCTCCTGTGTTTTTGGAGTTTCTCAGAAAAGGCAGGAGGGTGTGACTCCCAGCAATGAATTCTGCCCCCTCTAAAGTTGTATTTTGGCTGTTCTGCTTCAAAACCTCCAAACTTTTCTGTGGCTGTGTCAGCTGGGTCTGACCAAAAGACGAGTGAGTCTGTCGTGAGTTGTGCCCAAAGCAGTGAAGAGCTGGGCAAGAATAATTGGGAAAGACAGGGAATATTGAATCTGTCCAAGGAGTTGTCCATGAGGATAAGAACAGTGGCCATGTGGCTCCTGGGAATATCCCAGCTCCTCTTCCCTGGCTCCTTCACTGCACTATTGCTGTGACTTGTAGGGTGTTGACCACAAAAAATGAAGGACCCGAGGCGTTGTTGGAGCTTAAACCTTTTGCAGTGCCATAAAACCTATTGAAAATGAAGGATTTTCATATTTTGTTGGGCTTTTTTCCTGGTAGAACAGGTTTAATATTAATGTACCAGACCTGGGGGTCTGATTCCCACTTGGTGCCTTTGGTGTTAAGGGAGAAGAGATGCTGCCAGGGGCACTGGAAGGAAAATAAGCCTTTCCCCCTCCTTTTATTGGGAAAGTACATAAAATGTGGTTGGAGTTGGTCAGTGTGGAAACAAATGGAAGACTTGAGGATCTTCAACCTTTTCAGGTATAACACCCCCTGCAGTCAAAGGCACCTTTACAGGATTTTACATAATTTACTGTTTTTGATGAAAAATATAATCCAAGTGACCCCTGAGGCACTGAATCGATTGGTTTGATAAGAGATGAAGTTGGTCAGTCGTGGTTTTGACACTTACGGGTGCTGATCCCTGGGGAGAAGGAATGGCAGGAAGAGCTGGTTATGCAGGAGCTCCTGACCTAGAGGGGCACAGCTGGTATTGGAGACTTGGACTTGCTTTAGGCTGCCTGTCCGTCCCTACAAAGCTCTGCTGGACTCTTCATACACTTGCATGTCAAAACACTTGATATTTCTTTATTTTTGGTTGGGTTTTGATTTTTTTTTTTTTAATAAATATTCTTCTTGAAGTAGCTGTTAAAGTCTTTCCAGGATTAAGGAGGAATTTAAAACCACCTGTATTTGTGCACCCATTTTAAAGGGCAGAGTGCCCAGCACAGAGCCCAGCAGCTCCTGTTCCAGCCCTGAGCCACCTGCCCTTTGCCTCGTGGGCAGGTCGTGTCTCCAACCCTGGTCAGCACTGAGAAGCACCCACAGGAACCTCCCCAAACAGGCACTGAGGCCCCCCCTGCCCTTGAGGATGTAGGAGCTGGAATTTGAGTCCATCTTACAGAGTTGAGAGTTGGGTGGAGCTGCAGACATGCCCTGCAGGATGCCCTTTGCTGCAGCAGCCTGGCCACAAACCCCACTCAGAGCAGCCCCAAACCATCAGCTCCCTCCTTGCCCCAGCCCAGGGTTGGTGCCAGCAGATGCTCAGAGGTGGGAGTTCTGCACTTTTGAGCCAGAAAGTTCCACTTTCTATTTGATTTTTTTTTTAAATATGAAATATTTAGGGAAGGAGAGAGTTTTTCCTCTGTTTTACAGAGTTTTTTCATAGCTGACATTTATTAGGTATTGGTGTTTTCTGTTTGTTGGAGGGAAAAGCCAAATAAAGTGCTACATGTAGATCTTTTTGCTTTGCTGGTGGAGACAGCCCGTGGGTAACCAGAGTGCAGGATCAGCTGGGGCCAAGACATGGATCTGATAATTGGTATCTTCCAAAAAATTATCAAAAGTCTGAACATTCCTGTTCACTAAACCACAACAATGCCAGACCCTTGGGAGTAGATTTCCCTCATCCTCCAAAAAGATCTTCATTTTTCCTCTATGTTGATTACAAATGCCTCTCATATCAAACTTTGGGGGAAAACTTGTTTGGTTATGAAAATGAAGATTAAAGTGCTGTGTATGGGAATTCTTGTCTATGTTGCTGTATCAGGCTCAGTTTAAGGTGGCTTTGGACTGGGCAGGGAGTTTGTAGGGATCTCAAGGCTGTCAGGGCTGAGAGTTGGGGGTTTTATAGCTCAGAAGAGTCTTTATCCTGTTGTTTATTATGTGTTAGAAGGGCTGTGTGTGAGGGATAATTGCCAGGGAATAAAACTGCTGGCAGTTCTCTTAACCCACTTCGACAGCACACACTCAAAGTGCCATGAAAACCTAAAGAGCCCTCAAAATAAACCAGGGATTTGTTTCCTTCTGTGTGAATGTCCTGGTTTGGGATGTCAGGCAGGCAGAAATAATTATTCCCGGGAGAAGATGGGAATTCTTCCCTCCAAGATCCTCATTCATTCATTCACCAGGAGAACAATTAATGGCAACTCACTGGTGGCTGCAGGACTCGATTTTTCTCCTGGCAGTGCCATGTGCAGCCCCAGGTTTCTCAGTGCCTGGGCACTCCCTGCCTGGCCCCATTCCTTGGCAGGGGCTGGGGATGCTGCAGGGGCTGGAGCTGCCCCCAGCAGCACATTCGCAGCCAAGAGGAGGTTTGGCACTGCAGGGAGGTTGTGGGAGCACCGCCCGACTCCAGCAAAGGAGGAGCAGTGGTGTTTTTAACCGGGTAATTAATTGCCACAGCTCTGGGCAGGGAGTTGGGGAGGGGGAGAGTGTTTGGCTCTCAGGGCTGAGTAGAAGGATGGGAAACTTCCTAAGTGAGCAAATATTTCCTGCAAGATGAGACCAACATAAACAAGGAAGCAGAAGGGTCTTAAAACGACTTTCACTGAAGTGAGAGTGAAATTGCTTTGTGTGGTCTCCTCATCAAGGCTTTTGTCCTGAGCCTGTGGGTGGAACTTTGGTTATTAGAGAGTCAGTCTCTCGTTAATTTTAAATTTAAAATTATTTAAAAATAATTTTAATTTTTAACCCAGCATTAATTTTTGCTGGGTTTGGGTGGTTTACAGCTGTGAATGTGCACCTGAGACGTTTGGTGGGGTAAAAGGGGTCTGGGCTGTGTCCAAACTTTAGTTCCATGACAAGGCTGGGAGTGACCAACATTCCTCACCGGATAACTGACCTGGGGGCCCAAAGATGCTGCAGAGCTGGGAAACACCCCTCTGCTCAGCCTGGAGCTTTGTCTCCTGGGGCATCTTCCAACCCCATCCCCAGGGCAGGGGGATTAAACAACGTAACTCAGCCTTTTGTGCTGCTGACGTGTGGTGCAGGGGAGAGCAGCGCAGTGGCTGCCTTGGGACAGCACTAAAGGTGCCCAAAATCCTGTGGATAAATCCAGTATCTTGATATCAGAAGTGCTGATGGAGCCCAGGAGCTGAAGCCTTTCACATCACTGAAAACGTTGCTTTTAATGCATTACCCCTTCAGTCTTGAAAGGAGAGGAACCCACAGTAGCTAATAATTAAGTGATTAACTGTAATAATATGCTGCACATTTTGAAGTGAGCAGTATAAGTGCAGATGAATCAGGAGTGGATTTATACATTAATACATACACAAAAGTATTTTGATTCAATTCTAAGAGAACCAACCCTGGGAAGGGACATACACCCTGATGTTTGCATTGCTCTTTCACAAGAAAACACCCAAAGTTTGCCTATAACCTACATTCATTAGTGGAATATGTGTAATTAAGCCATGTCTGCACTGCCTTTCCCATTCCACTGCATCTTGAGCAGCAGAGGAGAGACTGAGCTGAGGAGGGAACTGCTGCTGCTCATCCCAAAGTGCTGCTGGAGCAGGAGCAGCCTCTGATCCCAGAGAGCTGCCTGGGAGAGTTGGGACTTGCAGCGTTCCCAGCGCTGAATATGTAATTTAGGTCACTGAACTGTGTTTTGGTGGAAGATACTTATCTATTCCACTTCTTGCTGATGTCATGTGCTGGGAAATCAGATGTTGGAGTGCAAAAATGCATGAGAGGCCAGGCTTAAAATGGTATGAAATAGGAATGTCCCTGGGAGTGACTGCAGGTCAAAAGGTGGGTTTAGGGTGAGGGTCACATCCCTTCCTTTGTACTTCGTTGTCCTGCTCTGTCCAAATTCTGAGAAAAGCCAAAAGCAAAGCATCTCTGCTCACGTGCAGAAGGTGAGCAGAAGATCCAGAGCAATATTGTCTCCTTCTTGCTCATGTGCTGTAACACCTCTGTTCCATTTAGAGAAGGTGAGAGCTTCTCTAAAGTTAAATTCGGGTGTTTGCTCTGTATCTTCAGCAGAGACATTCGCTACAAGCAGGAAAGGTAATTCAACCCAAATTATCCCTTCTAGAGAGAATGAGGGATTTAAAAGAGGTGCGAATACCTTGTTTTGGGAAGAATCAGTCAAATCATGTCATCATTTCACAGTCCTGAGCTCCTCTCCCAAGCTTTGCTGTGTCACTGGGTCAGCTGCAAAGAAACTGGAGCTGTTGGACCTGCTGGAAAACTCCACCAGGATCTATGTGGGTTTCGGAACTGGTTTTTTTCCTTTTTCTCCTTTGGAATCCGTGAAGTTTTCACTTGAGGGAGCAGATTCTCAGCAAGCTATGGAAGGGCTTGTCTTAGTTGTAAAAGTGCTCAGAAGTTGAACTGATAATAGCAATGCAAATTTAAATAAGGAATAACTCCCCAAAAAAACCCTTCTCCCTTCAGTAACAAAGGGAGAATCTGCCCCTGAGATAATTCATCAGACAGTTCCTGGCAAACAAGAGAAAAATACATTTTTATCCCCTAAATCTCTCCCGATGCAAGGAGGGGGGGAAAAGGCAGTTTTTCTCTTCCCATTACACAATTCCAGCAAAGAGTGATCAGTGATGCAGCTGTGGGGAAATCAGCTGGTTTTCACACCCTCTTTGAAAATGCCTAATTTACAGCAGCAGCCAATGCCGAGATAGAATCTGGAGTTTACAGATCAGTCTCCTGTAGCTGCTGAGATCTGAAGTATCACAGCCACTAAACTCGCATTTTCTGTATTTTCCTTTATCAGATTCCAGCCTGCCTGGAATCTATAAATGTAACCAGCTTTCTGACACTGTGCCTATTGAACAGTATAATCCAGTGCATTTACAAATCATTAATAGTTCTCCTTCCCAGTGAAACCTGGAGATTGGAACAAGTCAGGAGCAGGATTTTCCTTCTTTATGCTCTTCCCCCTGTTCCTGCAGGAATATTTACACAAATAATGTCTATATAAGCATTATATCCAAACACATGTATTCTTATTTATTATTACTTGAATGTACCTATTTGTGCTCCCTAATGGTGAATTAATTTGGGAAAACTCCCAAAGCTGCTGCTGAATATTGCGTTAAACTCCACACTAAGCCAGAGAGATCAGCCTAGAATTCGCTGTGAGTTGGTAATTGCTGAGATTATCAAGTAGAAGGCATCTGCAGCTCGGCATAATTTGTCATTTATAACAACTCTTCTCCTACTAAAAGTTGCAGGATTTACAGATGAGTTGATCCAGATCACCTTTGTACAGCAGTTAATTATTAGCTCCTGCACTCCCAGCTTTCAGTTGGAAATTACCTCCTTGCTCCTTCAGTCTTGCTTTTAAAAACAGCTTAAGATTCCGGCACATATTTGCCACGAGGATGCTGAATTTATCTCGGGCACTGGTGACTCAAACTCTGTTAATACACCTCAGACTGCAGCTCTGGACTTCTCCCTCCAGAGCTGCTCAAAGGGATAATTCTTCAGCAGTTTGGGGGATAAACACTGCTGGTGATTTCCCTCACGGCCAAAAAGGCACAGATATAACCACAGGTTATATCTCAAATAATAATTTCACAAGGTTTCCCCTTTTTTCAATCACTTTGCCCTTCTGAAGTAAAAAAAAAATCATGGCCAAACTCATCAGTGACCGTCAGGGAGATTTCCTGGGTCGGGGAAAACGCTGCGGAATCCGAAGAGCAATTCCCGAAGTTCCCGAGCCCCTCCAGACCCGCCGTGACTGCACAAACACCGGGACAGGGGGTGGGAAACGAGGGCTCGGGTTTATTCACCTCTCAGAAAGTTAAACTCATATTTGAGGGGAGATGAGGGGGTCGTTTCACTGCCCGGGCAGGAGAGCCCTGGCACATCCAGAGATCCCTGCTTAGCACTGCAGCTGTGCTCCCAAATCCAATATCCAGAGATCCCTGCTCAGCACTGCAGCTCTGCTCCCAAATCCAATATCCAGTTATTTTCATGTTCAGCGCTGCAGCTCTGCTCCTAAACTGAATATCCAGGTATTTTCTGCTCAATACTGCAGCTCTGTTCCTAAGTCGAATACCCAGAGATTTTCTGCTCAGCACTGCAGCTCTATTTCAAAGTTGCACGGATGTTGTCTTGCAAAGAAAATGTATTTTGCGATGCCTTATCTCTCCATCATTTTGGGTTATTTTCCCTGGATTATAGTAACTTTTTGTTTTGCTGGTAGTTAAGTTGCTTTAGCAAGTAAGATAAATTGAGACATAATTCAAAGTGACAGGACAGGAGTAACCAATACACGGGGCACAAATGACTCCCTGTTAACATGTCACGTATTACATCCTTTATTAGAACCAACCCCTGCTCCGTGGTGGCAAACAGCATTTCCAGCCACCCCCTCCTGCCCAGCTTTATGATGGATTGTCTTAAAGCTTAATGGTGTGCGGAGCAAAATATTCCTAAATTTTAATTTTTTTTCTTCATATTGTCTTTGTGGGGGTTGCCATTCAAACCACCTTTGTAATCACAGCTCCCGGGTTTAAATGGGCTTCCCGAGGCAGCCTGGATTCCAAACCTGGGGGGTATGTCAACCCTCATCCTCTGCACCATCAATGAATTTAACCTGGGTGTAGGGGGGTATTTCAGCCCCCATCTTCTGCACCATCAATGAATTTGAGGCCGTACCTGATCTCTGCCCCAGCTCTGCAGCTCCCTCGCGTTCCTCCCGCCACCCTAAATTTGTGTGCAGCTTCCCTTGGACCCGGCGTAGTAACTTGGCACAGAACATTTCCCCTTTCCTGATACTTGTTTCTTATTGTTTAGCATTTGAGTGCTCATTTTTCTTTCAAAAACGGAGCCGTGCCTGAATCCCAAGTTGATGTTGAAGGGAGTCAGAGTTCCCCCACGCCCTGCTCGGCGTCGCCCGACCCTTTTCTTTTGGGAAAATCCCGACCATTTATTCCGGTGTCGGTGCAACAGATGTTGGAGACCCTCTCGGAGGACTCCTCTGCAGCAGCCCCTGAGCAGAGATGCTGCTGGGGGAGGGAGGACAAAGTAAAACCGGGCTTTTCAAAGCCTCCCGATGAACTTTGGGTCCCCGATCTACACACGGAGCTTTAAAGCTGCTCCCATAAACAAGGGGATGCGCTGTTATTTATTCAGAGTGCTCCTCATGCATCACGAAAGCTTCTATCAGGAAAAAAAAAGAAATGCAGGGCATAATCCTTACAAATATAAGAAATAAAAAAGCCCCGTGGGGAAGAGGACGGGAGGATATAGCGGGGCCGGGTGCCGCAGGGATCCCACCCTCGGCTCTGTCCCGAGCGCTTCTCCTTCCCGTGGCACTGGGAAAATGCCCCGTTCCCTTGGTGAGAAGGTGCTGGTATGTTTAGCACTCAGCCAAGGAACAAATGGGAGCCATTACAAAGGTGTATAATTCAGCAATTACAGTTATTTGTTTTTTCTGACACCCCCTGCAAACAGTTATCGCTTCAGTCAAACATAATCAAATTAGCTTTTTTTTTCCCCCTCCTTTTCCCCGGTACTGGATATTAGCAGGGCAAATAAAAAGGAAAACCGTGCAGTCCCTTGTAATAAAGAAAACAGCAGCAAACTATTAATGCTCTTTGAAAAGAGTAGTTTTAACAAAGTAAGCAAGAATCATTTTCTTTGGTTGAGTGTTGATTCCCCAGTGTGCTCTCAGTAAGTAATTAGAATGGCCCAGTGAATGTCAGCATCAGCTTGTTTATTCTCATTATTTTATCATTTTAAAAACCCTCTAGGTGATGAGACATGCAGTATAGAACATAATTACCATTATTAGCATACTAATTGGACACAAAAATAGGCCAACTACAAGGTAGCCAACTGAATAATTTCACATTAATCAAACACCATAGTGAATAAGCCCATTGTTAAATTGACAGCTACAATAATTGGCAATATTTCGCTGCGCAATATAAGAAATTCCTTGTAATGTCTCTGCCACGTTATATAATTTAGTAATTTCCCATATTTCCAGCCTTAACTTTGTACACCTAGTTCAAGTTCAAGAAAACATCATGATAAGATTATTAGTCTATTATCAAGTGGACAAAGTCTATAAAGACCTGCTTGTCAGCATTCAGGAGTAGATTTGCTCGATAAGGAGACAAAAAGGCTCCCAATTCAGTTACTTGTTGCTCCAGCACTGAATATGTATAAAGGTTCTTGATAAGAGTTTTTTTAACTGTATATTAAAATCCAACTTGCCTCTTCAAGAAACAGAGAAAATGGTAAAGACATTAAAAAAAAAAGCAAGTGCTAAAATAAAACAGAAGCCAGTGGGAACTGTGACTTCGATCCTCGAGGATAATTTTCCGGTTGGGAATTGCCTGGTGCTGTCCCCGACTTGTTCAAGGGCGAGCTGGGAAGTTGCAAAGCCACCAGCAGAAGCGAGGATTCCTGAAATGCTCAATTTAGGAGCTGGCAGGGAGGGAAAGCTGGCCCTGGCTGTGCCTCCCTTTGAAAACCTTGGGGAAAATAAGGCAGGAAAGGCGAGGAAAAGCAGAGCTGGGGAAGGGGCAGGAGGGGAAAATGAGGGTTGTTCCGAGGGAAGGAGGGCGATAAGGAGAGCAGAACCAGATGGTGAAACTGGAGCAGCAGAGCTCGGAGAGGACGAGAGGAAAGAAAAACAGTGAGGAAGAAAGAAAATAGTCATCAAGAAGAGGGAGGAAGAGAAGGTAAGGTGAGAGTTGGGGAAGAGAGAGCAGATCTGGAGGAGTATGAAACAATATTCTTCTTTTAGGAATTCAAAGGCGAGGGGGAACAGGCACCGCGCTGAAAGAAGCGTTTCCTTCCCACCCCGCGGGCTGTGGAGGTTGGGAGGGAAGGTAGAAAGGAGCCACTGAGGCTTCCATTTGCTTTGATAAGGGAAATGTTTTGGAAAAACTCCTATAAAAATGGGGTTTCTCGGTGGCTCACACGGGTGTGAAGGATGGGGCACGTGGCAGTAGGGCAGCTTTGTTACCCCCAGACACTTCTGGGTGGGTTTCTGGCTGTAAGTGCCTTGGTGAAGGTCAAAACCAAGTGGTTAAACTCTATGGCATATGATTTTAAAGGAATTAATAAGATGGTCAGAAAAAGAAATGAAATATTGGCATAGGTGGTACAAGGTGCCAGTTCTCACAGTACCAGGTCTGGCCTCTCTGGCAGCACCTGCAGAAGGGACAGTGCAGTGAGCACTGCCTGCAATATTGTTATTTCAGTGAAAGAACTGAATTATTCAGGTGCCAAAGAGGCAATTTTTGCCAATGAGTTGCTCTGGTGGGGGTGGCTCTTGAGAATCTGCTGGTTTAATTAAAGGTGGAAGCAGCTTCCTGGAAGAAGTGACCTCTAAGTTTGTGTTGAAATTTGGCTGCTGATTTTGAATTTAGCTGTAGGGGGAAAAGCACTGCTTTACAAGCAGTAACAACATATTTTTCCCAGCTGTTCTTTGCTTATTAATCTGATAATGGGTAATTCTCTCCTAATGGTCAGGGATGCCTGTTAATATATCACAGTCCCAGTGTATTGATTACCTGTTTTATTTCCCCTTGTATGGCGAGTCTGTTCAGTAGCAAAGTCATGGTAAAAAATTAGGTAAGGTTGTACTTCAAATATCTCTTGGTGCAGAAAGGAGCCGCCATGGGACATATCAAAGGGAATTAAAATCAGCTAAAAGTATGGGCTCAGGCCTTTTTAAGCATAGCTTTGATTTACTTGCTGAACTCAAGAAATTCATCTCTGGGCACTCATTGCTGGGAAGTCTCTCCTTTAGCGCCTCTGTGCCTAAAAGTGATCACAATACCTGGGTCAGGGGGTCATGAAAGTTCTCCAAGAAAAGTGGTACCATCCACCTTTTAGAGGCAAACTTCCACCAGGAAGAGGGAAGTGTCCCATGCCAGGTTTACAGGAGAGTGAAGGATAACAGCCAAGGCCATATTTTTTGCTAATATATTAGGATGACTCCAAAATGTGCCAACTCCGGAGCTTGGGATAAAGAAAATGACAAAACTGAAAATATCCTTGACAAGATGTCTCTCTTAACACATTAAGAGGCTGTCCAAACTGCAAAAACTCCCCTCAGCAGTTCCTCTCCTTCTGTCACAGAGTCTGTGCCTCGGTGGTGGAAGTTGCAGGGCTACCCTGAGACCTGCACGGTGAGCGTGTGGTGTCCCACCTGCTCCAGGGTGTGCCACACACAGGGCACTGCAGGTCCCCAAAACCACCCTGACCACACCAGTGAGCTCTGGGCTTGGGGTTTGCCATAGGCACACACATCCTTTGGATGTGGTACCTGCACCTCTTACCAAGACACCACGAATCTCATGTTTTCTCATCCCTTAAATACACCCGGATGATGAATGAAAACAATCCCCCAGCTCCTACCCCCTAAAGCCCCCAGACCAAACCCCACTGCTGACAGCAAAACGAAAGAGGGGGATTAAGCACATTCAGAAGAAAAACACTGCAAAGAATAGTTGTTGCTGAATACATTTGAATAACAAATCCATTTGAGGAAATCCCAATCTGCTTGGGGACAGAGGAGAGGGAAATAAATTCATCACGTTACTCCTTGGAAATTATTTGTTCGGCTCTGCTCCTTAACGTGTCAGCTAAAGATGATTTCCACGAGGGAAGATTTTCTTTTCTGGCTTAAAATGACTCCCAAAGAAATGAATATTCCAGCCACCAAGCGAGGTTAATAGATGAGCCGCAGAGCCACTCACTCAGCAGCGCAGCTCCCTGCAGAGCCATGGCACGGAGGTGCATGCTGGGACTGCCCGGGGTGAGAGCACGGGAGCTGCTGCTGCTGCTGCTGAATAATTCAGCGCTCTCTGAAAGCCTCTTTCATCAGCAGCACCGCCGTCACACCCCGCACCAACGCAGCAGCTCCAAAGCTGGCCCAGGGGCAGCAGTCCTGGGGGAAGTGGAGATCGCAGAGGGGGAAAAAATACACACACACAAAAAAAAAAACACCACCAAAAAACAAACCCCCCAAAACAAAAACAAAACAAAAAAACAAAACCAACAAACAAAAAAACAAAAACAAACAGAAAACACACACAAAAAAACCACAAACACCCCCCCCCAAAAAAAAAAACGAACGAAAACCACAAAAAAACCCCAACCAAACAAAACCCTCAAAAACAAACAAACAAACAAACAACAACACAAAAAACCGGGAAAAAAACCCACAAAAACCAACCAAACAAAAACCAAACCAACAAACAAAAAAAACTTTTCCAGAAGGAGCAGAGCGCTGGGATAAAGGTTTGGGTCTCTAGGAGAGACACCTGTAGTGTCCAAGTTGTGTGGGTGAAGATGTTTCGGTTCAGAGCTGCTTGTGCTTAGTGAAAGATGAGAAAGGCCTAAAGAAAAATTATTTTCTCTTTCCCTTTAATGCTGAAATGGGAATTAAGTGAAGTATTAAATGTTCAGGATAAATTAAATTTAAATATATTGCTATTTCCTGTGTACTGGTTACTCCAAAGCAGCAGAGCAAGTTCACAACCAGTCCTTGGGATGGCAGAACAGGTTCACAATCAGTTCTTGGGATGGCAGAACAGGTTCACAATCAGTTCTTGGGATGGCAGAACAGGTTCACAACCAATTCTTGGGGTGGCAGAACAGGTTCACAATCAATCCTTGGGATTATTTCCATGAGGCTGGAGTGGCAGAGAGTCCCTCCTGCTCTCTGGGTTATTTACACATGTGTGTAGCTGGGAACTTTTTTGTGTTGAAAGAGTCTAACAGCTCATCAATCTTATTCTTCCCTGAATGTAGATTGGTCTTTAATGAGATCAATGAATGGTGCTGGTACTTTACTGGCCAAAGTTGTAAATGTGCTGTTCCATTTCCTATTTCCCCTATAGCACAGGGACTGCAGCGTGTTCCTGCTAATGTGCTTTGCATTCTATTGCTCTCCTGCAAAATTTATGGGCAGAGAGAAACTGCAAGGGCCAGCATGGGCAGCCAGAGCTGGGCTGGAGTCTCTGGACTGCACTCAGGGGTTTTAAAATACCTGGGTTTAGAATGGTGCAAGATGGGGGGCCCTCAGCAGCAAAGAGCAGACTGGTCTCCTCTCCTCTCCTGGCTTTTCCAGGGGTGGGTGGCTCGGAGGGAAAGGACAAAGAACAGAGCTGGGGCATGAAAAGAGGTTCTGCTTTCTAGGAGGGTTCAGTGGAAGGTGGAGGTTCCCCCCTTTAGGGGAACTTGGACTTCTTCCCTACAGCAGGTCCAAAGTGTGCCTGAGCTCAGGCTTCCCTTTCCCGGGCCAGCCAAGCTGGGCTGCAGCCCATGTCATTCCATGAGCTGAGAGGGATGATGTGGGTGGTGACACCAGGGAGGAGAAAAAGAAACATTTTAAGAGTTTTTTGGGGAGGTGGCCCAAAATCTGTTGTTTTGTACTGTGGTGTAAATAGGGACCACCGGTCTCCTCAGAGTTCATATTAATCTGCAGTGACTCTAATAGTTACCCCTCTTGCTGTGGACAATGTGGTTTTCAGTGCCCTTCCCCATGTCAGACATCTCTTCCATCTTCTGCTCTTACCCAGATTTCCTCTGCAGTTTTTCTCTCTGCTGCTTTATCCAGGATTTAAGTGCCCATCCTCCCTTTCATTCTGCACACTTCTTTTTTTAAGTCTGTCTTTCCATCCTTAAGTACCAGAGAGTTGCCAGATAACACAGTTATTGTTCATATTACTAGAAGATTGTAATGGATTTATATAAAACTCAGACAGAGCCATTGTTCTTGAAGTCCATTTTATTGTAATGAAGTTCCACTCTTAATATTCCATGATCTTCAATGTCCTTTACAAGTAACTTTTTATAAATTAATCTATAATAATCTAATTCAAGTCAGTTAAAGTGGATAACTATACTCCAATTATGATATTGGGAAGAGTTTTTACATAATGAGGGCTTTTATATAGATGGTTAACGCTAATACTGTAGTTTACAACATACTGTGTGAATCACTAATTAAATGCCTAAGTAGCAATAATGGAAGTGGAACTATCAATACAGAGACGATATCAGTGATGTAAGGCATTAATAAAACTTTATGGTCCCATTTAATCTTTTTTTATAGGTACTCCATTATGTCAGGGAAAAGAAAAGGCAGAAAAACAAGAAAGTGAGAAAGAGTAGAACTTAAAGGGACCAGGAAACAGAAACTAAAATGTCCCTTCTCTTGTATCTTGCCGAAAAATGGGTTGGCTTGAAAAGAGAGGAGAAAACTGCCCAGTGGAAATAAATTTCTCTCATTTCTAAAAATATAGCTGTTCATTGGAGCTGGATGGTTTAAATGCTACTTAAATAACCCATATTCTATGACTTAAATGAAGGGCAGCTTAAACAGTATCTTCAAAGAGGACACAAGTTTAGCAGCACGCTGGCCCAAGAGGAACAGCCCAACTGTGCTCCTGCCATTGGCCAGCAGAGACGACTGGAAGGGTAAATACCCAAACATTTATATTGGAAGGAGAAACTCTTACCAGAGGTATTTTATTTTTAAGCCAAAGGGCAGGCCTGGCTCTCGGTGCTGCCCAAGGAGCGCTGCCGGCTCTCCTGACGGGACATCTCCTCTGTGTTCCTTGGCCCCCAGCCAGTGTCCCCTGCAGGAAAGCAAGCTGCCCATTTGCATATCAAAGCAGAGGAATGAGCCAACCCCAGTAGACCTCGAAAGGGAAGTGAGAGGATATGGGAATTTTTAGTTTTAACAACTCTCAATAAGGGAAAAAAGAAAAAAAGCAAAAAAAAAAAAAAGACCACCTCCATTCCTTTCAGCAGCCCCTTCAAATGCCTTTGCAACACATTTGAGCAGGAATAACGATTTAACCCCTCAAATCCCCACATGGGCTGTTTCAGTCCACGCTGTGTTTTAACAAATAAATGGAAGAGACTTTCCCCCCCCCCCC
>VXAU01005158.1:155540-202879 GCA_013399695.1 Formicarius rufipectus | reverse complement strand
TTTTTCCCCGCGGGATCGCCCCTTTTCCCCGCAGGGTCCCCCCCTTTCCCCGCAGGGTCCCGCTCCCTCCGCAGGCTCCGGGCGGTGCCCTGCTGTGGGTGCCCGGCAGAAACGGGGCACCGAAGGGTTAAACCCGCCCCTGGATGCAGCTTTTGGATGCAGCCTCATTATTCCTGCCCCACGGTCTCCAGCTGGAAACTCCCAATTTGTTCCCACTTAGCTGGTTTTGGTGAATGAAGAGGATTCGTCGCTTTTTGCTGCCCGTTCAGACCTTTTGTTCCCGGGTTGGAGAAAATCGCAATCTTTTCTTGCTACTGTTCCAGCTTTAGCCATGCCTGGTTAAGCCACGGCTCGAGTTCCTCTGGATTCATTCACACCCACTGATCTGGGAGCACGCAGGGTTGGTTTTTTTTTTTCCTTTTACTGCTTTTCCTCGAGTATTTTGTTTCCAAACTGACACCAGTGGAACATTTATTTTTACAGTCTTCATATTGTTATGGTGACTCCACTTTCTAAAATTTCCTTCTCTATGGGGTGGACATCTATCTGAGTCACATGTTAATGTTTTCGGAGCTCCACGAGAGACTAAAGAAATAAAAAAAGGAACCACTGGTACAGGGAAATGTAATAAAAATGATGTGGCAACATTATATAAACCAAAATCCATGTCTTGTTCATGGGCTAGTTAACTTCCATGAGTGCTGTCAGGAGCTCCCATGGGATAAGCATGACTTGCATCTTCATGGAAAAGATCCCAGGAAGTTTAGGAACTGAGGGGTTATTTGTTAATAAAAAGTGAATGAGTTGTAGCACACGGATTCTGATCAACCAACTGTGACAGATGGTAATTCTTCCCTTTAAACGTGGCTTAGAGAAATTAAATTCAAGGTGTTTTAAGAACAACTTAAGAACTGCTGAAGCCAACTTATAGAAAAAAAAAAACAACAAAAAGCAGAGCAGAACACCTGGAAGTTTGCTTTCTTTGCTCCTGTGTGAGTGTCTCCAAGGTGGAGAGGCAGCATCACTCCCAGGGAATCACAGGGACCCTCCCACTCCAGGGTAGTTTCCAGGATCTCTGGTCTTGGCCCAGAAACTGTGCCCTGTCTTTCAACCTAAAGGACAGCAATTTATTATTATTTCAGGACATCCTGCTCTTCAGATAAGTGTTTTGGGGTCAGAAGAGTGAATTTTTATGCTTTTTCCAGGAGACTGGTTAGTTGAGATCTGCAAAACCTGTGCTGTATGTCTTTTGAAGGGTATTTGTGGGGCTTGGGTCGATGCAGGAGGGTTGAGACCTTCCCACTGGAATTTTCCAAGCATTGATGGCCACTGAGATTTCAAGGGACCTCAACTGGCCAAGGCCAGACCAGTCAGGTCCTTCTGATGTCATACCAGCAATCCATGGAGAGAACCAGATTGTCCTTCATGGAATTGCATCATCATGAAGTGCCAATACAACACCTCAAAAGTGGACTGTTCCACTCTGAAGAGTTGCAGTCAGAGTGTGCAGCCTGACTGGGTGCTCAGAGCAGGGCAGGACACCTTGGACCCAGCAGAGCTTGCAGGTCTCTTTGTGCCTGTGGGATTGACCTGTGCAATCAAATCACAAACACTCAGGGCGTTTTGCTAATCATGTTTCTAGAAACAGCACACAAAGACAACAGGCTTCACGATTCTGGATTTTAAAATCATGAGAAAGGAACTTGGAAGGGGTGTGGGAGTTACCTGGAGCACAGCATTCCCCTTGTTATCCCTGAGAGATTAAAAATGGGATTGTACCTGGGCAGGGCTGAGACTGAGGGAATGCATCCAGGAGGAGCAGAGCAGCACATCTGTGTGCTGGAGCAGGGGGGGCTGCAATTCCTGCCTGTCCTCCAGCGCTCCAGCTGATAGGCATGTGAAGAAGAAAGTGAGCCAGCTGGAATGTGATGTTGAACCCTTCAGGGTTTCCCAGATTGCCAGGACAGCTCCCTTCAGCTATTATGACTCCTTATGCAGCCAAGCTATTCTAGTGCAAACAGGAATCTCCTTGTTTATAAAACAGTGTTTCAGCTATTTTGTGTTATCTGGGTTGTCAGTGCTTTCAGTGTGATCCCCTGAATTGTTCCTGTCAGCTCTGGAGTAACTGGGAGTTGGATCTCTATTTGTGTGTACCTTTACATCTCATCCTATACCTCTGTGTGTGCTCATCTCTGCACTGTTGTCAATTAAGCTTTAGTGCAACTCTTGCATTGATTCTATTAATAATTACAAAATTACACCGAATTGTCCACAGCACAGTTCTTAAGGATAATTTTTGGCCTCCTTGTGTGCTGTTGGAATTTGAAGTGCAGTTTGCTTTGCTTGGGCAATAAATATCCATTTTCCCTTTTGTGGCTGGATGAGTCTCTGGAGGAGTTTCTAGGGTGCATTTCACAGGTATCAGCTGAAAACATTAATTTTCAGTAGGTATTCTCTAACATGGACTTACACTGCTGGTTGTAAATGCCACTCCTGGAAGTGTCCAAGGCCAGGTTGGACAGGGCTTGGAGCAACCTGGGCTGGTGGAAGGGGTCCCTGCCCATGGCACGGGGTGGGAATGGATGATTTTTAAGGTCCCTTCCAACCCAAACCACTCTGTGGCTGTTTAAACAATCCTGTCACTAAGGCAGAGCCTTATGAGAAAGGAAGGAGTTCTTTCTCTTTTTTTCCGGTGGTTGTTTTATTCCTTTCAGCCTTGTGCCAGTGCAGTCCCTCAGACTAATCCCAAACTGCCTTTTTTTTGGACATAGTTATCTGAGCCTTGAGAGCTGTGACCCTTCTGGTTGTGCAGAAATAAAATGGATTTAAAGTCTGAAGCACTGAAGCAACGTCATTAAAAATGTAAGGAAATGTTCCCAGGTTGTTGGCAGGTGTGATTTAATGCTGCTGCCTGGTAGAGCTGCTCTGTGTTTTGGGTAGGACCTGGTGCCCAGGAATTGAACCCCTGGCAGGTATTGATTCATCCTCGTTGGTTCTCAAGGTAAATGGTGAACATTATCACAGAAGAGTATTACATTTGTTGTCAGGTGACTCAAACTTAGAGTAGAACAGCACAAAGGAATGGTTGGATTAATGGCAAGTGATGGCATTTGTAGAGTGAGATTTAAATAGATGGGAGTTTCCATGAACTCATCGTGTTTTGCATCTTGAGAGTTTCAGGCACAAATGAGAGACTTAAATTAGCACTTGGTCATTATTCTTCCATCATGTGCTCTCATTGCTTCGTGATCATCACGAGCTGGTGAGCTTGTGTCTGTATTTCTGGGTGCCAAGACATCAACATCAGGATTTACTCTCATTACTCTGGTGGAGAAAAAATGTCACATCATCACAAAATGCTCTTAAGTGGGAAGATTTTGCAACAAAGCCCAGTAGTGCCAATCTGATGGGATGCTGTGGATGTCCATTTGTTCAATAATCAATATTTAATAACAATTATGGACATAGCTCTTCCTCATGAAGGGTATTTAGTGACTGTGTTGGATTCTGATAACTGTCTGTGAAGTGGGGTGGGTGGTTTGTTTTCTGCAGTGGGTAAAGTTTCCAGGGGAAAACTCTCAAACCTTGTTGAGTAATTCCAATTGAAATGGCCAGTTTTCCTTCTGCACCCCAATAGCTTTAATGGGCTCAAACACTTCAGAAATATTTCTCTGTGATTATTTTTCTCCAGTTTTTTAATTTGCTGTAGAGGTGAAGTTGTGTTGGCCACCTTATGAGTGGCCCTCCCAGGTGGTGAGAGGCTGAAGGAGGTGGCTACAGAGCAAAGTTCAGCTTTGTTTGTCTCCCACCTGCAAAACAAGTGAGAAGTGCTACTGAGAGACAGAAAAGTTCATTTTCTGGAGCAAGGTTACTCTTCTTGATGAGCATTAAAAGATAGCTTTGAGCCATTCACAATTATGACCTTGACTAGGAAAATGTAAGTTAATAAGGCTTCAACAAATTATGGTCTTTTTGGTCGATTTGCCTAGTGAACTGTTAATTGTAAAACTGAAAGACATTATGTTCAGCTTTCTCTCTCACATCTTTTGTGTTTTAACAGTGACACTTCATTGAGTGCAATTAACAAAGCCTAGGAGATTTATTAACACACTTCTTCATGGCCAATGATCCATTCCACTTAAGACATAACACTGTAAAATGCACATTATCTCCTTTTGGCACTTACAATAATGCTTCATGAACTAGGAAGGCATATGTTAAAGCAGATAAAATAGCATTATTAGCTGACAAATCTTACAATTTATTAGACAGTTAATTTATCAGCTTAAAAGACACTTAAAACAGCTGTGCATTTAATGTCTTTTTAATGTATCCAGTAAAACTTGCATAATTGCCTGTAGTGCAATTTATTTTTAGCTATGTTGCAAAATGTCTGCATTTACTGTTTACATCTTCTTTAATTTTTCCTGCAAGGCTCATCACATCCCGGCACCAGCTCCAACAATGAGGGCAGATAATCAGATAAAAGCCCTCTTGTCCAAATGGCTGCCCATGAATGAACTATTCAGAGGTCTGTGCTGAGCTGCACCCAAGAGCCCAAGGGCAGCAGGGAGGGAAGAGCAGCCCGGGAGGCAGCGGCTCATGGCAAAATTATGGGAACAGCTCCTCCTCATGAAGGGTCTTTAGTGATTGTGTCGGAGTCTGATAATTGTTCGTGAAGTGGGGTGGGTTGTTTGTTTTCTTTGCTGCGGTGGGTGAAGTTTCCGGGGGAAAACCCTCAAACCTTGATGAGCAATTCTTCAGATTCAAATGATCAGCTTTCCTTCTGCACCCCAGTAGCTCTGATGGCCTTATACCCTTCAGAAGTATTTCTCTGTTACTATTTTTCTCCAGTTTTTTATTTTACTATAAAGATGCCTGAAGTTGTGTTGCCCACCTTGTGAGAGGCACTCCCTGATGGCGGGCGGCTGAAGGAGGTGGCTTCTTTATAGCTCATCACTGAGCTTGGGTTTGAGTCTGAGTCACAAAATCGATTGGTTTGGGTTTGGGGTTTTTTTCCTACAGTGGGATTCAGTGTCTTCTCTTAATGAAGGGATCATTAAGGTGACTGAAGAGATACCTTTTATTGTTCATGTCCTAAAGCAGTAGGAGCAAGTCCTGTAGTCACCCCTCCCCAAGTAGGACAAAGTTTTCCCTCTCTCTTCTCCCCTTCTTTTGGGAAGGAGCAAAAGAAAAGAAATGGGTTGAGCAAATATTTTAATAGTTTTTGTAGGAGATAAACCTTAAATAGATGGAGACAGGCGACAAATGCAGAAGGCTCTGCTTTTGGTTTAACTTCCTTGGGTTTTTTGGGGGGGGACTGCTTGACCTGAGTGCACTGCCAGAAGTCTGGCTCTAACCTTACAGCTCAGGGGACCAGTATTGCTCCCCAGCCCGGTGGGACTGGCGTGAGGAGCCCCCTGGCTGGGCTGGGAAGGGCTGAGGCTCCAGCCCATCATCAGCAGAGGTGTGTCCCTGGGGGATGAGGGAAGCGCTCCCTGCGGGCACCGCCGAGGGGATGCCTTTAATGACTCCGCGGCATAAATTGGCTCTTGTTTGTTTATTGCCCTCTAATTTAACGGAACCTTTTGTTAAAGCTTTCTGCCTTTTTGTTTTAACTTCTTTTTTTTTTTTTTTAAACATCCTGCTAGTGATGATTTCTGTGGGAACAAAGGGTGCTGCTTGTTAAAATAAAAAGTCAAACGTTGCCGTTTCCATTAATTAAATGTCAGATTAGCTTAATCTTTTTATAAATATTGGATATCGTCTGTTTACAGAGTGACATCAGATGTGCAGGTGCTGGTGTGGGGAGGTGGAATTCTGCCTGGTTGGCAGGAATGGGGTGGGGTGGGAGCTGGGGGGGCTGCAGCTGGGCTCCCAAAGCAGGCCAGCTGGGACAACCACAGGACACAAGGAGCACAGGGTGGAGGTGACTCTTCTGCAGGAAAAAGGGGAGTCCTGTGAAAGGGAAAGAAGCTCTTTGGTAGAGTTTCCAGGCTGAGGAATGAGAGAGTAGCCAGAGCTCCAAATGCCCAGAGGTTGGAAGTGCATGGGATCCATCAGCATGGGTTGTGCACCAAAAATAAGGGAATAAAGGAACAAAGCACAGTTTTATAACATTATGGAATTGCTTAGGAAGAGCCCCCTAAGCCAGTGAGTTCAACCCTTCTGCCTGCACTGCCAAGGCCACCTCTGAGCCACGGCCCCAAGTGCCACATCTGTACAGCTTCTCAATCCCTCTGGGGCTGGTGGCTCCAGCACTCTGCAGCTCCAGCCCCTGCAAATCCCAACTTCCAGCTCAGCTGGGAGCTCCTCTTTGTGCCAGGCTGGGCAAAGTTTTCGCTCCTTCTTCTCCCCTTGTATGGGAAGGAGCAAAAGAAAAGAAACGGGGGTTTCATCATGCACGGAAATCCTGATCTGAGAATTGAGGGATACACAGCTAAATCCTTCTGAAATACTTTCATTGTGACAGGAAGCTCTTTGTTTTTCCTTATGAATTCAGTTATCCATCGGAATTCCTGTGCTCAGTGCACGTTTTCAGGAGTGCTGCACATCTCCAGTGACTGTGAGAATCCTCCTCAGCCTGAAAATTGCTATAAAAACTTTCCTCATAAACGACTTCCATCGGTGGTCTGGCAAAGTGATGGATTGTCCACATGAGGAAAATGGATGAATTATTGGAGTCAGGGGTACAGAGGTATGGATACCTAGAGCCAGGCCAAGAAAATGTTCTATAACACTTTTAATGAACCCTAAACAGGTAGCAGTGCGTTATTCATGTAGAGATAGTCACCTCCTGAGAGCTGCTGCTCTTTGGTTAGTGCAGCATCGTGGGCTGACTCCTCGCTGGGCAGGACTGGAGAGTTGTCTCCGTCCCAGTCCCAGCTGAGTTCTGACATCAGGGGTCTGGTGAGGTCCTTGGCATCTGGTATTTCTGAACTAACAAACCTCTTCCAAGAGATTTGAGAGGCCACCACCACAGGGGTAAGGTGCTCTTAAAGTCCTCCCTCTGCTTTTAGCAAGAGCTCATCATCCATTTCATGTCACTCTGTCATTAAGAATTTACTTTCCATTAATTGAAAGGTAAAACATTTGGGGGCAGGAAGTCGCTGGAATTACTTGGTCTTGTTCAGGCCAGCAGCAAAGTTTGGGCAAGGCTGTAGCTGAGCAACAGCTTCAGATCTAAAGGAGTATTTCCTTGGAAAGAGTAAAATCTGACCTTTGAAATCTTTCTGGGCCACAATCCACCTCACTGCAGCAGTAATTGTTTTACAGGCCAGTGGAGTGCTCTCATTTTGGGAGCACCTTAAAAATAAGCCCATCTGTAACCACAAACACTTGAGAAGTTTTCATCTTCCTTGTCTGGAAGCTTCCAGTTGTGGAAAGAGCAAAACCCATCATTGCAAAACGACAAGTTGGAATTACAATTTTTCTCCAGATTTTTCCCTCTTGTTTGATAAACAACAATTTTATAAAAGCATTAAAAAGTTACAGGACCAGGAATCTCGAGAAGTGATTCAATTTTTTTTTTGGTCAAACTTTGAGAGCCTTGCTCTCCAAACCTGGTGGGTCCTTAGGAAGATGGTTTATGAAGAAGCCTGTGGGCTCTCATTGCCCAGGTCCCTGACACAGAGGGTGTGGCTGGAGATGTCACCTCCCTTCAAAGGCTTGTTCCTACCTCATGCCCTAGGGATGTGTGTGGGAAAGGCACTTGTTGGCTCTGACATCCTGATTTGTCTACAGACCTGTTGTGCCACTCCTGCCATTTGAGAGGTAAAAAAATTAATAAACAAGATAATTTTTAGAGAGTTCATCTTGACATGAGAGAGCAGAAACACTTGCTAATGAGCTTCTGAAGAGGTGGGCAGTGGAAGGAGATGAGCTGGAGGCTGTTCCCTGCTCTTTAATTCCACCTACTTCTGGTCTTGCCTACCTGAGACCATGAAACTTGGAGAGTTTAAGAGATCATAATCATCTGGAAACAAGTTAATCGTTCCTCCCTGGGATTGTCGCTGTATTAAACAACCAAACCCTAATTCTGTTTACACGGGGCAGTTCACTGCCTTGTGTAGGAGCCTGCAAAGGGTTGGTTTGGCTGTTTGAACACCATTTCTTTGGAGATTCTCTGTCGGGAAAGGCTGTTTCATTTCAGGCTGTGATGCCACCGGGTGGGATTTGCCTCCCCTGATGTGTGAAATCTCTCTCCCCAACGCTGCTCCCTTCGCAGTAATCTTGATAAAAGCCTCCTTCTAAAAACCTACATTTGAGCAGCCTCTGCTGCTTCCCTGAGAAGCTTTTGGGGTCGTGGGGGAGGGTGCAGGGGAAGCAGGAAAGTCTGTGAATCCCTGTCGGGGCTCGTCGGGGACCAGGGATGCTCCGAGTCCCCAGCCTGGGATCCTCCACAGCTTCAGCTCCTTGTGCAGCCCTGCCTGTGCTCAACCCCCGAGGAAAAGGGAAGCAGAAGCTCTTCCCAAGAGTTTTGCAGGCAGCAATTAGCAGATCCCATCCACTCAGCTTCCCTCACAAAAACCCCGAACGTTTCTACCTCGTTCCGTCCTCTCCGAGCGCGAATCAACTTCTGGCCCGCACCCCTCCTTGTCTGTGAATTTAACCTGCCCTCAAAGAAGATGAACCTGTAGTTAAAACTAGTTTGGGATCATGTAGTTTTTCCCCCCTGAGCACCAGGAGCCAGATGTTTTCAGTGAAAAGGAAATTAATGGCCTAAATAATGAATATATTGAAGCACTGCAGCCACAGTCCATCTGCTGCTCCAGGCACTGCTATTAATGAAGGAGGATCAGCCCCTCTTGGCATTTCTGGAGAATATTTATTATATATTTTGTAAATGTGAGGGAAAGAAAGATTAGCCTGCTCTGTGAGTAGCTTTTGGCTTGAGCAGGAGCAGGAGGAGAAGGGGTTGTGGCAGCTGGGAGCAGCTGGAGGTGTGCGGAGCTCCTCGGGGTGCTGAGCCACCCCTGCAGCTGAGCAGGGACCCGAGCAAGGGCCACCAGGCACGTCCCAGCCACGTGCACCCAGGGAAGGCTGGGAGCCTCAACCCCTATTTCCATGAATGTTTGTGTTATGGCCCAACAGGAAAGTGTAATGACCATTTCTGAGTATCCTGACAACATTATTTTATATAAAAAGCTGTGTGGGCAGAGCCCGAGGGAGGGAGAGGCACCAGAATAGAAAATGACCACGAAGTTGGAGTTTGTTTTCCTGGAAGCTCTTTTTTAACATTTGTTTTGTTTTCTTCATTGCTATACATGGAAATTCCCACAGAAGGGAAGGACATTCCCAAAGCTGAAGGTGGTGATGCCTTGACAAAGGATGGTCTTTCCAGCTGGTTTTGTGCTGGCACAGTCTGGGTGCTTGACCAAAGTCTGGTTCTTCTGGATGTGCTACATCCATGACTTGGTTCTGTCACTTGGATTTCAAGTCCAGTGAAAATTTCCTTTTTAAGCCTTGGAATTCTCCTCTTTACAATTCCTCTTCTGTCCTTAATTTTGTGGATTTCCCAAATCCATACCACCAAAACAACAGGTCTAGCAGAGTTCTGGTTCTCCACCAGCCCTTATCATAACCACAATACCTGGAGCACCCAGCTCTTGTATCTGCAGTCCTAAATGCCTCTATAATGTTGTAAAAACCAATCCTGAAGCCAGGTCAGAGCAGTTGGAGGGTCAACTTCCTGCTATTCTGTGATCAATCTGGACATGAACTTTTATATGCCAGAAGTATGTGAGAACTTCACAGAGATTCAATATCAAAGGAACAGCACAAGGAGAAAAATGATTTTTTTTTGGTCATTTTAATCCTGGGAGTTCAGGATTGTTGCTTATAAAGGTTGGCAAAAATGATTGCTTTCAGTGGGCTGGGAGAGAAAGCTGTGAAGCACACACAGGTATAAATGCAAATGGAGAATTTGGATGTAGAGGGTGTTTATTTACATTTGGCAGACGTCAGGGGGGCTGCCTTCGGAAGGAACTGGGTGCTCTGGAGAGTGGGAAGAGCTGTACAGCAATCCTTCAAAGTTCTGCTGGTTTGAAAGTCACAGGAAGGGGAGAGGGCTGGCTCCTATGGAGAGAAAATATTTTCTTGCACCAGGTCAGTGATCTTCAAATGAGGGGGGGAAATAAAACCCCTGGAAGTGGGTTCAGAGATACTGGAGAGCAACATGTCCCAAGCAATGGTTGTAGAGCCCTGGCACAGCGGGCTCAGGCAGCAGCTCCTGCCCAGCCCTCCTGCTGGAAGGGGCTGTGTGGCTGCTGAACGACCCTGTTGTTGTGGAAATATTCATCTGTGGGCCTGTCACTGGGCACTTCTGCCCACCACAGCCTCGAAGCTGAGGTGCTCCAAAGCCACGAGCCGGGGCCGTGTTGGGAAGGGTGGGGGATGCCTGGTTTGAGCTCCCTCCTGGGCTCTCATCCCTTCCCCTGAGCCCAGCTTTGCTCATTGAGTGTGTCAGCCCAGGGTTTCAGCCCACGCAGCCCCCTGTGCCCAGGCTGGTTGGCACCCCCCGTGCCAAGGGGAAGGTCCCTGTGCTCCTGGGACAGGGAGCAGGAGCAGCGGTGGCACCTGGCACAGCCCCTGCCCTGCAACCTCGGTGGGTGCTGCTGCTCCTCCTCCTCCCCAAACACAACTCCTGGGGTTTGGAAGAGAATAAGGATGCCCAGCTGGCACTGCCAGGCTTCCCAGTGTCTGTGGGGTGAGCTGCAGCCACGAGGGAACCCAGGAAGGTCACCCAGCCCGTGGTGCTGCAGCAGCTGCTGCTCTTCAGAGGTGTTTGCTCTGCTGGGAAGGTTTCCAGCTCTGCTGTGTCTGTGGGTGGGACTCTCCCCATCCTGCAGATGCCCTGTGGGGATGCAGAGCAACATTAGAGGTGGTCCCCAACCCTCCCCATCCTACAGATGCCCTGTGGGGATGCAGGGCAATATTAAGGTTGGTACCTCCTTCTTGGGTTTGCAGCAGCTTTGCACCACCCAAAGCTCGATTTCAGGGGCATCTGCTCCCCACAGTTCCCCTCCCACCTTCCCTCGGATGGCCTACACCAGAATAAGAGTTGCTGCATTAATTATGCACTCCACTTAATTAATTAAAGAGGTTCAGAACGTGGATGTGTTGAAGTGTTGCTGCAGGGACGATTGGGAGGGAGAAAATCCAGGCTGAGAGAATCTCCCTTGGGAGACTCCAGAGCTGCCCTGACCCCACTGATGGAACCCCAGTCTTCACACCCACTTGATTCTGTTTTCTGCACAGAGCTTCTCCAAACTCTAATTTTTACCTCACTCATCTTTTTTTTCCTTCCCTCTTCACATTAAGCTTTTTGATAATCTAATATTTCGTGTTTGAAAGAAGAAAACCCGTTTTTGCTGCCCGTTCTCTGCCCTTTGCTCCTAAAACTGGGTGTCTTCACAAAACAGTGCTGGGAGGGGGTGGAAAAGCCACTGTCCCCTGTAATTTACCTCCAGCTTTTCTTCATGGTCCTTTCTGCTTGTGCTTCCAACCTTTTTGCAGGTTGTGCTGAAGCCTGGGGGCAGGGCAGGCTCTGGGTGCTGCAGCATCCTTCTTTAGGCAGGGATCTTTAAGGATGCTGAGCAGGAATCAGAGCTCTGCACAGGACCAAAAACTGATGAAAGATTCCAAACCAGTGGTTGGAGACAGGGCTGGATGAGTGGGTTCCCTGGCAGAAAAGTCAATATCTCTTTCTCTCTGCTGGGCTTAGGAAAAGAAGGAATTAGCTTCCTTTGCTGCAAAGATTTTGGATAAAAAGAGTGGTTCAACATGAAGACAGCCCTGTTAGGAAAGACAGGGCTCCTCTTCCCTGGGAGATTTTGTGAATAGGTTTGTCAAAGTCCTGCTGGAATAATGGAGGTGAACTCCTTTCCCCTTGGTTAGCAGGAAAATTAACTCAAATTTCCTACCACCTTTCTCTCTTTCTAATGCCTCTGTAAACATGGGTGCAGAAAAATCTTGCTTTCTTCCACACAGGGATGTGGAAAAATAAAGTCTGATATGGTTAATATTTTATAACTGCTCTGAGCTATAAAAAAATTGGCACTGCTTCCAAAGTTGCTGCAGAAAGGATGGATAATTTATAAGGAAAATGTGGGACCCATCCCATCTCTCCATTTGCAAAACCTGTCAAGATGAAATTATGATCCAGGGGGGAAAAAGTGCCCGTTTTTATTTAAGGGGGGTGAAGTTGATAAGTCCGTGTGCAACTGTCACAACAACCTTGCAGAAAACTTCATTAGTGGGTCAAAGATTCCCTTCCTCTGTCAGGTGCTCGATGCAACATTATCCCAGGAAGGAAGGATGCCAAGGATTCTTCAGAGTGCTCAGCGAGGGGGTTTGGGGCTGGTTGGTGTCTGACTGTGGGGAGATCTTCTAATAAATGCCCCGATGCTCTTTGAAAATCCACATTTGGAGTGTTGTGTTTGCTGCGGTTCGTTGTGTTTGCCCGGGCTGGAGGGGCTTTGGGGCACCTGGGTCGGTGGGAGGTGGCACGAGGTGGTCTATAAGGTCCCTTCCAACCCAACCCATCCCACGGTCCTACAGTTCTGCCTCCTGTCAGTGCCCACAGCTCACCCCCCGGAACACCCAGCAGCCCCAAGAGAAGAAAGAGCAATTTATTCATTTTTTTTCAGTAGTTCTGTCATAACCTCGATGCAGATTTGAAACTGGATTTTGCATTTCATGATTTGCTCTTCCCACACACACGCACATATTCCCACTCCCCCTCAATGAGGTAATTGCATGACAACTAGATTAATATCTTTTACATACTTATTAAACTCAATAAGTGGTCCTGCGCAAACAATTGATATTTAATTAGCGTATTATCATCCTCCTAAATTTTAATTACTATTCATTTAAAACACCTCGTATGTTATCATTCATGTTAATGCAGATTTGGTGCTCTGTAAAGGTTTCTCTGGAAATCTGAACTTCAACTCGAGCTAAGCTGCAAAATAATTTGGATTTCTTGAGGTCCTCGGATGTTTAATGCAGGTCCAGGGCGTTGCAGTACAAGGGAACATCCAACCATTAGTCCTGTCAAAGAGGGTGGTTTTAACCACAGTTGAGAAAAAGTTGAATGACTTTCCTTTTCAAACCACCTTTCAATGTCATTTCAGCTTAGAAGATGTTAAACCAAGAGAAATTAATAATTAGCAGCTGACAATAGCTGATTGTTGGGAGCCAGAGCAGCTCCAAACTAGGCAAGGAACGTGAGCAAAGACTAAAATCCCAATTCCATGGTAAACTTACCTCTTGCACTGATCATTGTTTTTACCTCTGACAAGTATCAATTTTCTAGATCTCATCCATGAGTCACTTAATTACTCCTCGGAGAAAGGAAAATACAGGAGAATTTTTGTAGTGGAAAAACAACCCCCTTTGCTGAGGTGAAACCATCTCACCTGCAGCAGGAGGCAGAGAGGGGGGTCGTGGCTGGCTTTGCTTAAATCTCTTTGGGTTTGGGACTGACTGATGGAGGTTTTAACTGGAAAAGGGTTTATTTTCTGTATTTCTGTGTGCAAGACCTGGGACAGTTGTTGATGACTCTGCTGAGAGGGGTCAGAGGCTGAATCAGAGCCTTTGCTGAGCCCCTTCTCACTCTTACGGTCATTGAAATGAAATCTCTTCAGAGAGCTCTTCAAATCCATTGTCCTTCTCAAAACCAGGCACGTGAAACTATTAATATTTGTACTCTGGCACCAAAATGTCCAAAATGCCTGCAGAACCCCTCTTTTTCTCCTCAGTTCTGCAGTTTCTATAGGTGGGATTTGATCTCACCTGTTTCTTTTCATTGTGGAAAGCACGTTCAGCTCGGTCCTTGTAAAATTCATAAATTTACCAAGTCTTTTTTTTCCACCTAAAATACATACTGCAAGAGGGAAGTTCAGCAACAGCTTGGGAAAAGCTTCCTCCACATGGTTTGGTAACTTGAGGGGATTCAGTTTGTGGGATTATTTTTGTTGTTGCTTAGTTATCTTCCAGAAAAGTTCATGGAAAGGACCAGCCTTGTATCAATATGCCAAAAATACACTTTTTTACTGCAACCACAAGATTTTTCTTCAGCAATTAATTGTGTGACTCAGTCCCACAAGCTCCTGTAATGACTTTATAGCCTGTCAGTGATATACAACCTATTGACTTTCCTTTGGTTATAGGACTATTACCTTCCTGATTGATTTAATCATTCCATGCTGCCTTTATCCATCTCCTTGCTCTTAGGAAACTCTATTGACTGCCTGATCCTTAAAGGACTGATCCAAGGGCAGGAGGAATCCAGGGGAAGACATGGGAGCCCTCAGATGTCTCTTGTTTTGCTGCTGCCTCATGTGGACTTCAGTCCTGGATAAATCCCAGGCCAGACCTCTCAGTATGATAAAATAACAATTATGTGTTTGTGTTGGTGCATTTGTCACGATGGAGAACAGGCAATTTTCCCTCTGCACACAACACTGGAATTGAGTTCCTGGGGGAATTATTGCTTTACTAATTACACCAGGTTTTATTCATTTTTTACTGAGGCAAACAATCCCATTCCCTTCAGGTGAGCTGATTTGCATGAATGGTGAAATCCCAGGATTGGCATTTCTATAAATCAGGGAGAAAACCAGATTTGTCCCTGCCCTGTGTATAATGGCCATAACCGAGCCTTAATTTTCCTAGAAACATTTGGAATGCAAACACTTCCCACAGCCCAATTTGCTTATTGGCCTGAAATCTGTACAATTATTAATGACAGCAACTGTTGAACTTCAAGCCCTTCCAGCCAGGGCTGGATTTTGGAGGGGAGGAGACGTGGCAGCGCAGGCTGTGCTGGGCACACGTGGGGGGCACAGGGAAACCCAAAATGTGTCCCTGTAGGGTTTGTTTGGGCTGAGGGACAGAAAACACACTTTTACTGACCTGGGCCCATATATTGTGATTTTTATAGCAGAGATTCACTGGAACTGAGAGGGTCTGTGTGTGAGGGGTGTTGGCCAGGGTGGTTGATGGCTCGGAGGACAGAGGCAGCACCCGGGGGGCTAATTTGTTTGCATTAGTTGGACGGGTCAACTGCTTCCAACATGCAGATTAGAGAACTACTGGTAGATTGCATTACACAATTTAAATAAATAGTAGCAATTTGTCAATGTCATCTTAGCTTCAGCGTTTTCCTTTTAAACCCCAGGAAATAGTAGTTCCAATTAAATTGACCTTTTTTTTTCTGCATCTTCATGTTATTAGTAGATAATGCTCAGTCTTTTAGCAAGTAAAAAAGAAATGGGGGGAAAAAAAAAACCAAACAAGGAATAAAAATACTTCCAATGATGTTCCTGTAGGGAGCTTTCCAGATAAAATTCTATTCTTTATAAACAAATGAATCATATTTAGTAAATTTTACAAGTCAGATATTTATATATATTTATGTAGAGAGAGGGAGAGACACATCAGGAATAAATGAAGACACATGAATTGCTGTAGCTCAGTGAGCAGGTCTCTGCTTTCAGGGGGTTGTCACTGCAAACTTTAGGTTCTATTATTCCTTCTGGAGGCAAAGCAGCAAAAGTTGCACATAATATCTGAAACATCCCTCTGGCTGGAATGGGAACTCGCTCTGGGGAGTCGAGTGTAGGGATCTACTTCCTTGGGCTTGGGGCACTGAACGAGCTGGATTTGAACACCTGATTGTCTGACAGTAAAATGAAACTGTGAAACAATTTGTCAGGTAAGAAGGAAGAGTTTGGCTACAGCCAAACATTCCACACAGGAGTATTTGCAGGGCATGTTTCCCTGTGCCCATGGGCATAAAAAAGCTCTTTACTCCTCCCATGTCCTGACAAGCAGCAGTAAAATCAGGATTTGCCCTAGTTTTGGGAATGCAGATGGTTTTTGGCAGCCTGGGGGTTATGGATCAAATTTGGCCAGAGGGAGAGCCCTAAAGCTTTGTCAGTGCCCCAGGCACAGTCCTGGGATGGGGGCTCTGCTCCAGCTGTGTCCTGGTGGTCTTGAGCTGTGCAAAGGAACAGCTCTCTGAACTAGAGCATCTCAGAACTTCAGGTTGTGCTGAATAAGGTTGGATTATTTTTAGTTGCTCAGGCTGAAAGGTATTTTTGAACTACTTTTCTTGCATGAGAAGTTTGGGACTAAAGGAAGACCAACTGAAATGTGAAATCATGAAAAAAAAATTCCAATTTTTGAAGGAAGATGCCAATCATCTCTGCTGGAATCCTAGGAAAAAAAAACCTAAAACCAGAAACCAACCAACCAACGTACAACAACCCCCATCCAACCACAAAAAAGTCCTCTCTGCTGTTCACCCATCTTCAGTGCCACAGAGAGAATGGGAATTCTCAGGAGAAAATCCAGATGCAGATGGATCTCAATTATCAATTGTTTTTTTCACCCACTTTGCTGGACAATCCGTTTTGCAGTGCTTTCCTTTGGGGCACTGCACATTTGGCTTGGAGGTGCATCAGGCACTTTTGCACAGCCTCAGGGCTTGGGTTGACAGGTTTCCATCCACTCCTTGGGCCATGTCAAAGCAGGTCCTAGAAACAAAAGAGAGCCACTTTCTTGTGCTCCCCTTTATCACACCTGCTGTTTATGTGCTGCTTTCAGTGTTTGCAGCAGCCAGCAAAGCTCTTCTGACGCCTCAGCAGCTTTTCAAAGTTCACAATAGCATTGTAGATTCCCCTGCTAGTCCAAAGGAGTTGTTTGAATTCCGAGGATGTAGAAGCAGAGATCTGAGGCTCAGTGCTCCAAGCCCAGAGCACGGGATATTTAAAGTTTCACTTTATTTAGAATTCAGAGCAGATCACTCAGCAGCCACCATTTGAAAAGAGGCCAGAAAGCAATTTTAACAATATCACATGTGAGAAGATGATTCAAAGTTTTGGAGGGGGATAATCCTGTAATCTCTGTGATCCAAAACCGACCAGAGGATGTGACATAACACATCAAGCACAAAGGAGCAGATTCCTGTTGCTTTCGTTCCTGACTCTCAGGAATCAGACACTGAAGACATGGATCTCTCTCACCAGAATTTTAACACCATTAGACTGAGTAGCTGGTCCTCAGCAATTCCAAGTAGCCCAGGAAAGGGGTCCAAGGAAAGGGGTTGACCTTCCCCTTCCCACTTTTGGCTCAAGGGACACCCCATTTGACTGGTCCTGAGGTAAGAGACACTGCAAAGGCTCTTCAGGCTTCTGACACGTCCCTGTGGCTCCAAGGAGTCCAAGGGGCAGTCCACTTGTGCTGGGAACAAAAATAGAAGGGAGAAGGGGAGGACAGTCACTTCTGGATTATTTTTTTCCCAGTTGAGGTATTTAAAGTCAAATAGAAAAACACAAATTTTTAATTCGAGAAGAAAACTGCTAAGAAATAATACAAGGTTATTTAGAGAATTTTTGCTTGCATTTGTTTAATGTGCTGTTTAATATTGAAGAAGCCACTGCCCCTCTTCTCAGCATCCTTGCATACACTGTGTCATCAGGTGCACCCTTTTTATTTAAATCCGGATATTAAAACCCAGGAGTAAATTTTAAGGGTTTTAAGCTTTTGCACTTTTTTTGTGGGTTCCACACAGTTCTCCTTTGTGACCAATCCACGCTTTCTTAATTCCCTTCAGAGCAGCAGCCACACAGCCCTTCCCAGAGGACAAGAAGGGGGTGAGGAGTTTTAGGAGCCCATCCTGACTGTCTCTGAGGATCGTCCCTCTGGCTGAGGAGCGTTTCTTAGGAAGGCTCAAGGATTCCACCAACACAAGGCAGCAGGAATGGGCCTCATTGGAGGATCACTGACCCTTTTCTGTCCTGTTTTGTGTATTTTTTAACTTGTTGGCTCTTCAGCTGAAGAGCTTGCTGTGTCCTGCTGTTCTCTGAACCCCGGCGGTGGGGAGGTGGCAGATGCCCCGTGGTCATCCCCGAGGTGCTGCTGTGGCTGCTGGGTGTCAGCAGCACGTCCTAGGGCTGCTCCTCCCTCCCTGCCCCGTTCCTGGGGTCAGCCTGGACAGGGGGACACCCCTCGGTGGGGTCAGCAGGTCCTGCCTCCCCGATGGGTGTTTCTCAGCCTTCCTGCTGCTGCCAAAGAGCTGCAGCCCCGTGAGCAGCTGCCAGCAGCTCAGCAGAGATGCCTCCTGAGGAGCAAACCAACCACAGCAGGGCCAGGTAACGTTCGTGCCCTTGCTGTTCTCCAGGAATCCCTGAAGGATGACTCCCAAAATCCCAGGATTGCAGGCTGTCTCCAGTGCCCTCGCCCTTGTCAACCAGCCAAGAGTGGAGCAGAGGTGTAACCACAGTGAAACAGCAAATACACGGTCATGAGTCAGCAAGTTCAATAAATAATTACTATTTTCCCTTAGTGACTCCGTATTGTAACAACACTCAGATAAAGGAATTCTCTTCTTTCCCCCGTTGCTGTATTTTCTGCATGTTCAGATAAAATAACATCATGCTCGTGGATTACAGAGGCTGAATCCACATAAACCAGAGTTTTTGATCTCTCTGAATCTGTTTGAAAAGGAGTTATTCTGGTGCCTTTCTGAGTTTGCATGAAAGTGACTGTTATCATTGCCTTTGAAAGTTCAACCCTGTTGCCGAAGGGAAAGATTCTCAGTGGAGGGAATGAGGAAAGAGCAGCTTTTGGTTGCTACATCATTCCATATAAATGAGCCACTTTAATTGACTCTAAATGCAATTAAAGAAAATTATCTATGAATTGGTAAACATATCCATGGCTGCAAATAAAAAGGGAGCTGTTTGAACAGGCTTTTTCTCTCTGATGAACACGGTGATGTCACAGATTTTGGGAGTGGTGTAGGAAGCAGCTCCTTCAGACCAAGACAGGTCTTCACTCAGGAGCTTTTCCACCCTCTGTTTCAGGGAACAAGGATCACTCTGGGATGTGTGTAAGGATCTTCATGAGTCATTGCTGAGAAACTGTGTGTATGTGCCCACCTGGAACAGGCTGAGATACGGAGGGCACAGCGTGTGTGGGGAGGGGCAGGACCTTTTCCGTGTGTTTGGACAGAGGGTGGATCAGAGTGTGCAGGGAGTCGTGGGGGGAAGGCAGGTTGTCCCCCTGGTTGTGATCAGTAAAACCAAGCCAAACGATGGCAGCACTCTGTGGCTGCTGGTCGAGCTCTCCATCCCAACACCGCCACACTCCCAGGGAGGGGAGCTGGAGAGGGCGCGTGGGAAGATCCAGGGAAGAGGCTCCTGTTAACCAGATGGGAGACTCCAGGTGTGTTCACACCAAGAACAAGGATCCTCTGCTAAGCTTTGCTCTGCACAACTTTCAAATGATGCCCTAAGAAGTGACCCGGGGGTGGGGGATGTGTCTGTGCCCTGGGTGAGTGTGGGGGTGATCGGGGGGGAGAGGGACCTGCAGGAAGAAAACAGCGGGAAGAGCTGAGCTCAGGGAGGTTGATGGGGATGGGGATGCTGAAGCTGAAGCTGGTGCTGATGCTGATGTTGAAGCTGATGCTGAAGCTGATGCTGATGGTGAAGCTGATGGTGATGCTGGTGTTGAAGCTGATGCTGAATCTGATGCTGAAGCTGATGTTGATGCTGGTGCTGATGTTGATGCTAAAGCTGAAGCTGATACTGAAGCTGATGCTGGTGCTGAAGCTGATGCTGATGGTGAAGCTGATGGTGATGCTGGTGTTGAAGCTGATGCTGAATCTGATGCTGAAGCTGATGTTGATGCTGGTGCTGATGCTGATGTTGATGCTGAAGCTGATGCTGAAGCTGATGCTGGTGCTGGTGCTGAAGCTGATGCTGGTTCTGGTGCTGCTGGTGCTGCTGCTGCTGAAGCTGCTGCTGGTGCTGCTGCTGAAGCTGAAGCTGATTCTGATGCTGATGTGGGTTTGGACTTGAACTCAGGGCATGGGAAGGCTGATATAAATTTGCTGTGCTCTGAGAGCTCACGAGAACGGGGCACTGCAGCCCTAGAGCTCACACCTTTCCTCAGTCCAGCAGCCACTGCCAAGGCTTGAGCCTGGATCTCCTGTTTATGTAGGGTTTTGTTACTGTCCTGCCTCTGAATTAAGATGCACTGCAGGGATCTTTTATTGTTATTATTTAAAGTTTATATTGATTTTTTTTGAAGAGTGTCTTTAAAAGAATTACTCCTCATCAGCCATGCTGGTATAAAAGCACAGTTATCATAATAATGGCCTTTGAATACTGTCCATTAAACTTTGACATTTAAAGTGTTTACTGTGAATACATATTAAGTTTCTCATTAAAGATGAGGTCTGGCTTTCTTGATGTGACTCGGAGATTAAATCAGTCTAATCCAAAATAAATACAAAGATGGAGAATTCATAACAAGCCTCCTTGTAGATTCCCTGTGTGTAAAACAGCAACTGCTTTTGTGGCACAGAGATCTCATTTTAGTGTCTCCTCTTTGGCCCTCAAGAAAAAAGAAAATCTGTTCATTGTGTACAAAACCTTTTGCACTTTGACATAAGTCCTTCCAGCAGAATCCCTTTTTTTTTTTTTTTTTTTTATTGAAACAAACTTAAACCATATTCCATTTCACAAAAGTGAAATGTGCTGAACATGTGCTTTTTAAAATAGAAGCATGTGCATCAACTCTTCTACAAGAAGATACTTTCTGAGCAGTCTCCTGGGAAGGTCCATTACCCGGGATCCAGCGAGCACAGGAAAAGGGGGAAGCACTGTTAGATCAAGCTTTACTAGGCTGGATGGCCCAGGCTGTGGAATAAGTGATATTCAATCCAGGCACTTGGAGGCTCCTGTTGAGTGCCCTGTTTGGTAACCCGGATCAGGATGCTTGTTTAGTGGATAAAAGTGTAACTTTAGAAATTGGCAGGAACTTTCTGTGCTTGGCCACCTGTACTCTCAGCCAGATACGGTGGAAGGAGACTCAGACAAGCACACTTTTCAAAGTTTGCTCTGTTTCCTTACAACTGCCAGGTTCAAAGAACCATTTATTTGGAAAAAAAAAAAAAAAAAAGGCAAAAATAAGCCTCTCTCAGTTCAAAGATGCATTTATAAAGCTCACTGGTCTTTATGATCAAGCCCATACTTTGTCTTCCCGTTACTAAAATAATACTTTTATCCTGCCCTCTCTTTCCCTTCCCGTCTGTTTTGTTATGAAAACATAACCACAATGAAGGTCTCAGGCGTTGCATGTTCCAGACCATACCATAAGCAATATAAAGAGGGATTTTTCCCTTTTTTTTTTTTTTTTTTTGTCTTGGAGGAGTTTTTACTGTCAATAATAATTGTATCAAAAGTAATGTGCACTGCCAGAGACGCCTGCATAGTCAATCAGCACAAAGTATCAGCACTTCAGGGACACAAAGGCTCTGAGCCTGATCAAAGAGATTGGGCTGAGAATTTTGACCTAAGAATATAATAATGTCTTCCAAGATCTCATTATGCCCGTGCCCACTGGAAACCATCTGGGGCCTGGGATAATGAAAGGAGTGGAGTGGATTTATGAACCCACAGCTCAGGCCATGCCCCCTTGGATGTTGTGTTGGATTAGTACATTTGCTGCTAATCCACACGCTGTGGGCAGGAGGATGTCTTTACACGTGCACTGCAGCTCTGGGGCCGTGGCTGGGAGGGGTGCCAGCAGCTCCCCCGCCCAAGAGGGCAGCAGCTCCTCCAGGCACCTCCTGCCCTGGCTCCTCTCCAAGGGGATGCCCCCGGGATGAAGGGGATGCCCCCTGGATGAAGGGGATGCCCCCGGGATGAAGGGGCTGCCCCCGGGATGAAGGGGATGCCCCCTGGATGAAGGGGCTGCCCCCTGGATGAAGGGGCTGCCGAGCAGGAGCTCCTCAAACAGGTGCAAAGGAGGCACAGTTGGCACAGGGAAGATTGAGCCATCTTCCTGCAGTTGCCTCAGGTGCAGAGCCCAAAGAGAAGAGCCTACATTTAATTGGGGGTGTCTTCAGCTAAATAAAAGTCATATGCAAATCCTTTTCCTAAGGGGCAGCCGTGTGGACTCGTGACCTTTCTCTGAATGGTTTGGAGCCCAGAAATCAATGATTACACCAAATCCATAATTATATGCTTTTCATCTGGGGCAGGGTACTGGTAGTGTGACAGATGTGAGACCTTGAAAGCATGGCAGCTTCAAAGACCAGTGAGCTGTGTGAGACCATGCGAAGCAGTAAACCATAAAATCAAAGGCAGAAAAGGCTGCTCTCCCAAAGCTTTGGCTGATCTCGCTCCTTCACGTGTGTGTGCACACACATGTGCGTGTGCACACGCTTACACATGACTTAAGCGCCCAGGAAGAGAAGAGGGAGCAGCTGCTGTAAATCAGCAAGCTGTGGCCAACTAGAAGAATTAAATAATGTCGTGGTTGTCTCATTTTGGCTCAAGAGGCTTCCCAGGGAAAGCAGGGGATGGGCTGGACCAGGAGACGTGGCTGGAGGTGCTGCCTGGCATTGAGGGAGGTGAATGTGCACCAGTGCCTCTTAAGCTGCTGGGTGACACCTTCAGGTGTCGCCCAAAATTATATTTTCACCTTTAAAGAGGCAGAACTGTCCAACAGGGTTGTGTTTCTGTGTCTCAACACGAGGTTGCAAGAAGAAATAGCAGGTCAGTGTGAGCAGGGGCTGCAGAGGGGAACAAGGGAAGCTCAGCCTTCACACTGGCCCAGCAGAACGATGCAGGTCCCACCTGGGAAAGGTGATGTTTGGTGCTCCATGACCCAAGAGATGCTCCCAAGGCTGATGTGGAAAGGTGTGGTGAACCCCAGAGCTGTGACAGGCAGTAACTCTTCATTTTATTCACACAGAGTTTTTCAAGAAGTAACTATTATTAGCAAATAATACGGGTTAATAATAAGTAGTTGTGTTATCTATTGAAGTTACAATCACTAAAAAATATCCATGTTGTGCCCCTCAACTCTTGCAGTGTGATGAGTGGTAAAACACCCCTTTACATCCACTGCAAATGCCAAATTTGGGGTGTAAGGTCAGAAATTAATTTGCCTGAACTCTCCATGGTAATGCTTCAAAATCACAGAAAAAATGCAATTATTTACATGTTCCTGACATCACAAATTCCATGGGTACTGTGACTCTAAATGGACCGGGAAATGATGGTATGAATTACACAGATAAGAAATACTGAAGATTTTTGGTGGCTACCATCGATACAAGAAACTTTATAACCTTTAATGCAATTTTACATGCTATTTCTTAACATCAATAATGTGGAAATGTAACTTGAAACTTATTAGGGGGTTGGGTTTTCTGTAAAATTTGGAACTTTAATATTAAGTTGCTTTTTGAGGTCTAGTGCAGACATCTCAGAAATAAAAAAAAAGCACATAAAAATGCAAAATCTCCCCAACATTACGAGAATTATTTAGTTTTTAAGGCAAGATCAGAAGGTTTATCTGACTGGTCTGTCCCTGATCTCAGAGTTTGAAATGCCTGAATGATAACTTCAGCTGGTGCTCTCTTGGATGAAAAGCCCAGATTGGGAGGGAACATCCCTCAGGAGGATGATTTCCCAGGAAATATTTGCTGTTGGAAGCTGGTGGGGCATCTCTGAGGTTGGAGGTGTCTCCTTGGGGACACACCACCAAGCAGAGAGCGGCACGAGCAGCCAAGTGCTCGTGGAGTTCCCCTCCTACTCGTACAGTTCATGGACAACTAACAAAGCTTTGAAAAGCAGCTCAGCTTCAACTCCTCAGGAAGTCCTGCAGTTTCCCTCTGCTCCCCCAGAGCACCCCCAGGCTGAGGGAATTCCTTCCCATCACCTTTCTCCTTTGCCATTTTCAATATCCACTTTCATTTTCCAAACCATCTTCATTAGTTTCTCTCCGTGGCTTCTGTTTCCCCTCGTGCTCTTCCAATGGCCCTGCTTGGCTGGCACACCCAGTGCTCCTTTCCCTGGGCACCACAGGAGCATCTCCTGGCAGGCCACTCACAGAAAGTCAGCCAGATACACCAGAGGAGCATCTCCTGGCAGGCCACTCACAGAAAGCCAAACACCTGGGCGCAGACAATTGCTCGTACCTCCTGGGTCTGTTCTTCAAGGCAGATCAATTGTTGAAGTGATGCACCAGTTGCATGTATATCATAGAGTCATTTTATCACTTTCCTGTGCGAGGAGCATCATCTCAATTCCTCAAAACATTCCAATCCTACCTTTTCTGCCTAACACAGGGGGCACCAAGCTGAACAAACTAGTTATACATGCATGGAAAGTAGCAAGCTGAAAGTAATTGTGTATTCAGTTTTAATGGAGCTGAATCTCCTGCTGAGATTTCAATATCTGACAGCATTGCTTTCATTGCCCCAAATGCCCAACCTTTCTCTAATGTTTGACCTTGGGTATGATTATATTTCTGGATGTATCTCAAATGATGCAAAATCATTTGCCTGTATCAGTCATCTCTGGCTGACAGTCCTGTTCCAGCTCATGGCAGAGGAGCACGAGTGTGGTGGCGTTAACAATAGCTGAAATGAGCTTTGATAGATGTTTCTACCCTTTCAATAAATACACAAAGCATCTCTATAATGTCATTTTGTTAACTGATAAACAGCAAAAGGATGAAGGCATTCACTTTTAACTGTACTGCGTGTCGTTATTTCCTCGCTGCCTCACTCGGGCTGCAGGAGCAGCGTGCCCTGCAGAGCAGGGGATGGCACTGCTGCCTTCAGTGCTGCTTATTCAGCTTGGCCAGCCCGAGGCCCACCTGCCAAGGGAGGGCTGTGCAGTGTGTGACAGGCTCCACCACGGCATCTCTGCCCCGAGATGCTGCCCCACAAACCTGGCTGTGTGCTTGGTGCCTGCTCAGTGCGACTTCACCCACAGCACTCGCTCCTCGCAGGAATCCAATCCCTGCTTCTCCTCTCGTGCATTTTTCCTCTCTCTGGTCTAACCCTGCCCCATTATTGACCTTGGAGTTCTTGCTCTAAGATGCTCTTGGCCCGTGCTGGGCTGGCAGTGGTGGGTGCAGGAGCATTTAGAGCAGTGCACAGCGGTTGGGAGACGATATAACAACAAATGCAGTCAGGAGAGAAGGAAAAGTTGCATCTCTTTCCTTGCATGCCCGCAATGAAGTGTCCACTGGGATGTGGCAGAGCTGGAAGTTGGTGGGTGTGAGGCAGAGGAGCTTCCAGAGAGATGGGGACACAGGGAGTGCTTTTCAAGAGTGGTTCCCCCACGCCTCGGTGTGATGGATGTTCCCGTGCCGGTAACGGGAGCGTTTCCCTAAGGAGGGAAAATCCCACAGTTGCCTCTTTTTTCAGGCCTGTGTAAGCTGGGCACATCATTTTAATGGTACACCATTAAGGTATGTATCTTAATTAAAAAAAAATAATATTTCCCTTGTTGTTTGCAATGGCCCAGTGGAAATGAAATCCCTTTCCTGGCCGAGTATCCTTTGCAGTCCTGAGCTGGTTGTTATTGCAGGTTGCCTCGGGAATACCGAGTGTCTGAGTCCAGCCTCTCCTCAGAAACATTGGGGGGGACTTGCACAGCATTGGAAAACACAGATAAAGAAATACATGCAAACAAAAGTAAGTGGGATACAAAGGGATGTGCTTACTAGAGTGGTGCATGAAAAATGGTCCACAAAGAAGCCCCTTGGTCTTGACTGTGAGACTTGTTAGGGATGCAGAGCACTGACCAGGTTGACTGGAGCTGGAAATCCCCAGGGCAGTTTTGGGTTTCTCGCTGTGGACTGCAGAAGGTGATTTAATAATTCATTTGAAACTGTGCAAAACTTTCTGTTGACTTCATTTGCTCCCTGTTCAAGAAGAGTTTTGGTCTTGCTCAGAGATTTTTAACCCAGTATTGAGAACTATGAACAGAGGAGATCTAAACCCTTGGACTCAAGAGCTTCACACATGTCTAAGTGGAATATGAACAGTCTGACAATTGGTTTGTCTGAATTTGCAAAGAAAAAGGGCTCAGGAAGGCTGAAAGGTGTTCAATCTGCACAAGTGTGGCTTAAAACTTCCCAAGAAAAAGGGTAAAGAGAAACTAAAGCAAATAAAGGCACTCGTGTGTGGAAGGGGATAGATTTTTTGGGGGTTTTAATGCAAAATAGGATTTATTAATCAGAATAAGAAAGGCTTCCATGAAGAATTCATGAATTTATGCATTTTACACAAATGCAAGATAATGCCTTCAACACCTTTCTGCTCCTCCTGCAAATAAACATCCCTGGTAAACTTACATTTCCTTCTCACAAATGTTTGAATGTTTCACTAGTGATTGTTGCTTCACTTTTTAATATTCACAGGCTCTCCTCCTGAGTGGGTTTTAGTGTGGCACATATTCTTAATAATTCGTGGAAAATATGCCATTGCCAAAGAGATCAAAGTGCTTATTGGCCCCTTCTGGTGCCTTCCTCCATGGTGACACGAACCATCCAGTTCCTGATAATTAAGGTGCCACAACCACCCACATTCTGCTTTAAACAAGTTTTTAGGGGATTTTTCTCAATTCTCCCCAGGATGTGGAGAGAATTTTCCTCTTTTTCCTCTACCTCTTTTCCAGTAGGCAGCCAAGTTACTCAAATTTCTGCGAGATATACCAAGAAGTGAATCCATTCGTAAGCACACCTTGGAAATAGCCTTTAAAACTGAAAGAATTCTTTCCCAAACCTAAGGGACCTTTGTTTCAGGGAGGAAAAAAATCTGTCTACAGGTGCTCTGTCAGACAGCAGCATTACCCCAGCCTGAGTGGCTGTCCCAAAATGAAGCACAAGCTGCAGTCATTTTTTCTTTGCAGACATACGGGGTTGTTGTGAAAAATGGATGTTCCGACTCAGAAAGTCAGGACAACGTGTACAAGTGGCCCAAATTGGGTTTGATTAACAAGGTTTTCTGCCTGGAAGTCACTTTGTCTTCATCCCATTAGCTCCACTCCACAAAACAAATGAATCCAGTGCATTAGGCTGGAACACGGTCTTGCGGGGGGAGTGCAAAGAAAAATCCTCTCTCCAGAGCCACACAACCATTTTATATTTATAATGTGCTTTTCCAGCTCAATATTCCCCTTGGACTTTGTGCAGGGAGAATGCAGAGTTTTCTGCCTCTTGCAGTGCCCACCCTTGCTCTGCTGTGCCAGGAGGATCAGGGTGGGTTGGCTGCTGTGAGGTCGTGTTGGACCATGGCCATGCCAACTCCCCGGGGGGATTCTGCCTCTTGTCCTTTGCCAAGCACATTCCCTGCATCCTGATTTTTGGTAGGGATCACACCAAGGTGGCATTGCTGGGACCAGCCTCTGTCAGGAGCTGTACAAGTTCCTTGAAAAGGAAGAACGATTTAGAGAAGATGAACAGAGCGGCTCAAAGGTCCTGGTTTGGTTTGTTTCAGTGCAGTACCTCCTGCAGGAAAAGGGAATGTGGACAATGTGACACCTCAGGTATCGAGGATTGATGGATTAAACTGAGCCTTGGGACTGCAGAGCCTATTCTAAAAAATATCTGTGTTAACCATAAACATCTGCATTCATTGGAGCTTTGAGGATAATGAGCCATCAGGAAATGTCCCTCTAGTTTTTTGGGGACACCTTTTGAGCAAATGGGAATATTTTATTTTCCTGGCCATGATCTGGTAAAGGGTCTGCAGTTGGATCAAGGGTTGGACTCGATGATCTCCGAGGTCTTTTCCAACCCAATCCATTCTGTGATTCTGTGAAAAAGCTGCTGTGTACAAAACTCTGGGTGCCACGAGGACCCCGTGCCACCTGCTGTGCCCATCAGAGCACATAATTCACTTCCACATCTCACTCTGGTTTCCCTGTTCTTCATTTCCCTTGAGAGCAAGTTTATTTTTCCTCGATTATTTCAAGTTGTGTGATTAGAAAGTCAGGTAAAATGTAGTTTTTATTGTCCCCCCACAATCATGAATGTTGGTGCTTGTTCCACGACAGTTCAGAGGTTATTCTAAATATTCAATTTACCCACTGGTCAAAGGGTTTGTCTTCAGAACTGTTCCAAATAATCTCTTTTCCAGGCTATCCATGGGCAGCTGAAGCGTGTGTTTGTGAGGACTGTGTGATTATGGCTTCCAGGCATCTCATCCTCTCATTCCCCTCCATCCTTACAAACTCTACCACAGAAAATGTTTGAGTTTCACAGTTATCTTGGGAACCGTTGGGAAGTGCAGCTGAATTCATTTGGTGTCTGCAGAAGCAAATATGAATATCCAGCCAGAGACTATGATTGTGCACCCTAAATAAGGTCTCTTCTTGATTACAGAAATCCTGAAGATGACTCAACTCCCATATTTTTTAATTTTTTTTTTTTTTTAATTTCTCCAAGTAATGCAATAAATAACTTTGTTTTATTTTTAGGAACAGTTGTCACTGAAAAAGAGCAGTTAGAGAGGACTCTTCCAAATTCTGCTGAGCAAGAGGAGGATATCAGCAATTCTTATTATTACCAACAGAATAGCAGAAAAATTATGTGTTTTACCAAAATTCAGAGCCTTAACTGGAAACTAAAGGCAGTGCCAGTGTTGCTTGTGGTCATACCCCAGGATGACATCTGAGCCAAAGAGCCAAGAGAAGAAATTTCCACATAATGTCATCTTATTTATATTATATTATAATCATCATATCCTATTATATTGATCTATATGTCCACATAATTCATTATCTTGTTGCTTAAAAACTGCCCATGAAGAAGTGAAAACACCCATGGGAAGGTGACTAAAATGTTGTCACCAGAAAAGATATAAACCCAAAATGTGATTCAGATCAAACCAAACCCACAATCACAACTGGCTGTTGTGTTCAGCTCCAGCAGACACACTGCATTGCCCTTTTTTTTTATATAAATGGATAATTTATTTGATTAACCAACATGCATTGAATTCAACATTGTATATTGAGGTGGAAGAATTAGGAAGTTAGGGAAAGCAATGCTGTGCTTTACACTCTGACTCACTTTGCTAGGGATTGCTGAATTAAAAATTAAACATTAACTTTGTCCACACAATGCGTTTTCCCTGACCATGTTGACCTGATGGGTTGGGATAATTTTTTTTTTTGGATGTTTTTAAAATTCAGATGAATACACCTGTAAAAAACTGTTCTTGCTCGTGTGCAACTTTTCACAAGGATAGTGACGGTTGTTCTGGCCCTTGTTGGTCACCTGGGAATGCACCGTGTGCTCTGCCAGGAGACCCAAATGTGCTTTTGGTACCTTCAGGCTCTTCCAGTTTAACCAGAACCAGCATGTAGGAAGTCCCTTTTCTAACAGAAAATTTGATATAAACTTTGTTCTTTGTCTTCTCCCAGGACTGGCACTTTGCTGCCTTGCACCCCTTGATTATCTGCAGAAATCAAGACACAAACAGGGACAGCTTTGAAAGGTCTTTTCTGATAATCAGCACCACCTTTAATTGAACCCAGTCAATGCCATCCCCCCGCAGAGGGGGCTCTGTGACCCTCAGAAACATCTCATTTATCAGTGGATAAATGCCCTCGCCACGTGCTGGGGCTGGGCTGCAACAAGGGCCACGTTTGCCCCAGGAGAAGGTGACACTTATGGACATCAAAACTGTGCGGCCCAAGTTTCTGTCATGAAAACAAAAAAATCCCCAAATAGTAAAAAGATGGGTGGGTACAACCAGGAGGCAAAGCAGTAGTCACATCTAGTGGTTCATTAGCAAGAGTGTGGCTGTTAGTCCTTCCAGATTTCTTTGCTGGGGCGGAATCTGTGGTAGCTCAGGGTCATCAGTTTAGGTTCCAGTTCTGTCAGGAAAATGGACCGTGGCAGTGCAGGTTGACACCCAAACTCTGCTGTCAGGGAGAGTTCTTCTGCCACAGGATCTGGCAAAGCAAGCTGGGTCCCAGACCAGCACAGTGGCATGTTGTCCATGTGGATATTTAGTGGCCAAAAATCCAAAGTGACTTAAGACCATCAGACTCCCTGAGCTGCTGGGGAACATGTGTTGAGAACAAGATGATAACAGCACCTGGCCAGGAAGGCCAATGTTCCCACCTTCTGTCCTTCCTCTCTTGGTCTGAGCTCCAGAGTGTGAAATTATTTGGTGTCTGGTGGGGTGAAATTGCTGGAAGGGAGAACAACACAAATGGTGTTTAGCGCTCCTGTCGTGTCGTCAAAAGTCTGGTGATGCTGATGGTTGTCGGCCAGGTCTGACCCACACTGTGCTCCAGGTGCCTCAGAGATTTGGGGGGAGACATGTCATTCCTGTGTGTGTGTGTTTCTCCTCCAAGGAAAAACACCCCAAAACAACAAGAATAGAATAAAATACAATTTTTTTGATCTTTTAGGGAAGGGTATTTTTGTTTACAGTGAGAAATCTCCCAATATCTTCGATCGGATTGAGTGAGGTAAAACAACCCTTTAAAAGTGTCCAGAAGGACAATGTTCTTATGCTTTGAGAGCAGTGAAGCCATTTGTCCAAAATCCAGTGCTCCTGAACATTGATATTCCCAGCACATGGAGATGTTGAGGGGCTGGGTTTGTTTGCCCACATCGTGCAGTAGAGCCAAGCATTGTATAAAACCTCATTATTACAAGCAGGTTAGAAACAAGGAGCTTGTTTATGAATAAATAATTCTGTATCTCTCCTGCAGGGTAGGAAGGACACTCAGGACGTTCCCCATTCCAAGGATGCTGCGAGTTCCTGTGGCAAGAAAACAGATTTATGGGCAGGCACCTACAGGCAGCAAATGACACGCACAACAAAGGGCATTAGTGGGGTTCCCCCACACAGGCAGAGCCACTGGGACATCCACAGGTTAGAGCTGAGCCTGGCCCCAAAAGTGCAGCCTCCTTTCCATCAGTGGTGAGATGCAAATCAATACCCAAACACCTCCTCACTGGCAAAAAGCCACTGAAAACACCAATCTGCTGCACAACACGAAAATCCAGCGTCATTAACCCGAGGGAGGAGCCCAAAACTACATCCTGCCTTCAAAGCTCTGCTTCTGCTGCTTCCTGAAACGTGTCTTCCACCCAAATATTGCGTGGGGAGGTGAATCCATTGGTTGCTTTGCTGGTTGTGGTCTGTTGTGGTCCCCCAAGGGATGTTTGGCTCTTGTTGCCACAGAGGGCTTGCTGGGAGAGGGGTGTCCAAGCCCGTGGTGTGGACCCACCTGCCCTGGGTGGTGTGGACCCACCTGCCCTGGGTGGTGTGTGAGCAGCCCCATCAGCACAGCTCCTCTGGAGCTGGGGCAGCCGTGGAGTGGAGGTCCTCCAGGTGCTCCTGGGGTGGTGGGAGAGCCCTGCCCACCCTCGGGGTGTCTCTCTCCCCTCGGAAGTTCCCCCCTCTCGTGCAGCAGAGCCAGGGGTCAGGCACACAAAGGTGCTGTCCCCTGATTGCAGCAAACACCGCCATGTGTTGTATGTTTGATGAATTAAAAGGATGCTGCCAACTTAATTACACTGTAACCCTTCAATAAAGGAAGGGCAGAGCTGATTAACTAGTGAATAATTGGGGGCTGATTGATGGCTTTCTCCCTCACTGCTAAAGGCTGTATATATAATTATTTTGCCTGTGGGCCTAATTTTGCCACTGTTAGCCTCCACTTTTGTCATCAGCTGTAATTTATGGATGGGGCCTAAAGCTTTAAAAAAGGCTGGAAAATGAAATAGCCCCAAATCCCCAGATATGTCACCTGGAAATGGCCAGCAGGCAGCCTTGAACGTCAACATTTGCAGCCGTTTAGCAACATTAACACCTCATGCTTAGCCAGAAAATAATATTATCATTTGTCAACAACTATCATAATAGAGATTTTTTCCCCTGACATGTAATAAAGTTGCATCACTCACACCAATGATTTAATATATGTTTTAAATGCAAGATCAATTTGTTGCAAGTGAATAGCAAATACTTGTAGTAACGCACCGAGAGAGAAGAGAGAGCCAGAGCAGGAAGACCCACATGCCTCAGTCATGGGCTGGCGACAGAATCAGTGTCCAAGTCTCTAAACAAACCCCCCAAATCACAGCAAATTAAGATGGTTTGTGAAACTTAGTTTAGAAAAATCCATTAAAAAATGAAGTTTTTTTGAACTTTGGAAGATGCAGTAGCAGCTTCAGAGAAAAGACAGTTAATAAACCACTGAACTTCTCTCTACTGTACTCAGAAAACGAGGGGGGACAATTGTGCAGAGCCTGTCAGTGAGCAGAGCTGCACAGGAGCCCGAGGAGCTCTGCTGCTGGGCATGGCCAGGAGACCTGACCCTTTGCATTTGAAACTGAAATGAGATTTCTTCTATTTTTTCAGCAGTCCTGAATGCCACGATGCAATAGCAGAAGCCACTGTGCTCTGAAGGGTTCAACCGCTTCCGTGGCAAAGGGGAGAGATGCCCGCCCAAACCTCAGCCTGCTTGGGGAATACACAGGATGCTGATTAGAGCTGCTCCAGCCACTGCCTGGTTTGTATCCCACAAAGATTTATTTCAATAAGTAGTAACAACTTAGATCCAATTTCTTTTTTTTCTTTGTTTAAAATTTTCCTATTTTTTTTGGTAACCCATATTTAACCATCTCGGAGAGGAGGCTCCTAATTTCCACGCCAAGACACACAGATCCTCTGTCTCGAATTTCCTTTGTTGTTTTGTCCTCGTGGAGCCCTCCCTCGCCTGTGAATCACAGGAAGATTTGAAGACCCTTTCAGTCAAAGCTCAGTTTTGTGCCAGTGGGCACTGGCCAGGAAAAAAAAAATTATAATAAAAAAACCCCCAACACCAAAAAAAGATTGATATTTGCCCTCTCTTCTTATCTGCACTTGATTTATAAGTCAGTGCGAGTATGCAAGAGAAATAAAGGCAAAGACCTTGATGCCTCCCTGTGGAGAATATGCACCATTTGGATTGAAGGCATGAAAGAGGAGAAATTAATGGTAAGCTGTTCATCTGTCACTACTGCCAGGCTGATGGCTTCGCTGAGGAGGAGAGGACTGCATGACATGCCCTCCAGTCAAGGGCACGACTGCCCGCTGTTCTCATATTATAAACACAGTGCTTTGGGTTTCTGAGGGATTTAAATTTAAATTATACTCTACTTTGGATAGGCAAATCTTTACACAAGTTTATTTTCTTGAAGTATTAACATGCAGGATTTCGCTGGCTTTATGTGGAAGAAAAATAAAATTGAAGTCCCTCTATTTGATAAAAATGTGTAGCAGGCTCTTAAAATGTCTCCGTGTTTTTAAAGCAGTGTGTTAGAGTGTAATGAGATTTAAATTTATATATGCATTGAAGATTTAGGCACAGGCATAAATAGATAAGCTTTAGTTATTCTACTTTCTGGCACACAGGGAAAGATTAAAAAGTTCCAAATAGGAGCTGGATCTTTTTTTCTATGAAAATGGTACAACAGCGGGGGCTGCTATCGATGACAACATTAGGAGCACATCTGGAGGATAAAACCTGACACAGAACTTGCATGTTGTGCTAAAATCCACGAAAAACATACTTATTGCTCACTGGCTTCTTCTCAGGGCTCAGCACTTGGGCTTTTCTCGCTGCTTCGGGAAGATTTGGGGTTGCTGGAGGTGCTCCTGCCACCCCCACGAGTGTCACCAGACATTTTGGGGTTAACTGGGGCCGATTTGGTGCCTGACAAAAAGGCACATGGGCGTGAGAACTGCTCTGCTCTGCCCAGGGCCGGGGCTCGAGGCTGGGATGCTGCTCCCACCCACACCAGCTATTTAAGTCCTTCTTTGCTGAGCTCCAGCAGTGGGCTGGGAATTCCTGGTTTCCATTGGAAAAAAAAAAAAAAAAGAAAAAAAAAAGAAAAGGGAAATTGTCCACTGGTTTTAAGTTACCTTGGGTTTTATAAAGCAGAAACCAAAAAAGGAGATGCTCCCACTAACTTTTGTTAAAATCTCCTGAGGCTGAAGTTCATTATTTCCTGGGGCTTGAGTCATGATTCCTGGAATCCTGGTTGAGGCAGCAGATTTCAGTGGTAATTGTGCTCAAGGAAAGGGATGTTTGCTCTTGCTACAGCAAAATTTAATGACTTACATGTCAGTTCTGAGACATCCGTGAATCGCCCCCAAACCTGAAGCAGATAAACCAGAGGAGGTGGAGGGTGCTCAGGTGTGAGATGATCCTCCAGGATCTTCAGGAAGGACAGGACATCCTTCCCTCCAGTACAACTGGAATCTCTTGAAGCCATGCAAACCTCATGAAGCTCAATGAGGCCAAGTCCAAGGTGCTGCACCTGGATCAGGGCAATCCCAAACACAAATCCGGGCTGGCTGGAGAAGGGAATGGGAGCAGCCCTGAGGAGAAGGACTCGGAGATGTTGGCGGATGAGAAACTCGACGAGACCCACCCCAAAGCCCCCGTGCCCTTCCAACCCAGACCCTTTCAGGACTCTCTGCTTTGTAAAATCTTTTCTCCCTCCTCACTGTGGCAGGAGGTCTTACCCTGCCTCTCACTCCCCTGGTGGGACACAGAGACTTTGCTTTCCTGGGCTCCTCATCCCCTGAGCCCGTTCACCTCCTTCCTGAGGGCTTTGCTTCCTTGGGCACCTTAATCAACCTCAGCAGGGGGATTTCCAGCCCTGAGTGAGGAGGATCCAGGCATTCACAGCCCTGGGAGAACCAGCTGACCAGAGATACCCTGCAGACACAGGGCTGAGAAGATTCACCTTCCTAAATGCCCAGTTGCCCCTGTCTCCTGCTGCTGCAGCAGCTCCTCTGCACAGTGACAGGCTCTGGGCTTCACCTCCCTGCCTGACTCTGCCCGGAGTGCTGCCAGACATCAGACCCTGCAGGGGATCTTTTCTGTGCCAGCTGTGAATTAAGCAGTTTTTCAGAAGCTTTTCTCAAACGAGTCCCATTTTTATCTTTTTTTTTTTTTTTTCCCCGCCCCTCTTTTTTTTTCCCTTTTTCTCCCCCTTTTTTTCCTTTTCCCCCCCATTTTCCCCCTTTTTCTCCATCCTCCCTCTCCCTCCTTTTTTCCAGAGGCTGTAGAAGAGCTTGTCCTTTCCCAGCCCTCAGACCCCCGCGCGTGCCCCGGAGCAGCTCCATCCCTGCAGGCTCCGGAGCGGCTGCTTCGCTCCTTTGCCGGGTTCGTTGTGGGTTTTACCTTCTTCTTGTCAAAAAACCCTCCCGTGCCCCTGTTCATGGACATGTTCAAAATCTGTGTGCCCTTGTTGGGTCCTCCTTGTGAGGCTGAGCCATCTCCTGGCAGTGCCCAGAGTGGGGCAGCTCTGCACCCACATTGTCTGTGTGCCCGGGCACCTCGGTGGATGAGGAAGGGGCACTGCCCTCCTGCTGCTTCAGGGATGGCACAAACCCCACCCAGCTGAGTGTGGTTTTCTCTGCTCTGAGTGTGGTTTTCTCTGCTCTGAGTGTGGTTTTCTCTGCCCTGAGTGTTTCCACAAGTGCAGGCAAAGGGTGTGTTCCCTGTGTCTGGCGGGCACAGGGCTGTTCGCTGCCACGAAGGACGTGGTGGGCTCGGGCATGGGAGGTGGTGGAACCAGCCTGGAGGCCCCAGATGTGCTGAGGAAGGGAGGAGAGGTGGTGTGGTCCTGCAGGTTGGATGCTTCTCAGCCTTCACTTCTTGGTTGGTTGGGAAATTGCACGGGAAAGAGGAAAAGGGTACAAAGGGTGTGAAGTTGAGGACTGAAAAATGGAAAACACTGATGCAGCCGTATGTGTATGTGGATTTATATGCATTTTGGTTTGTGCTGCGCACTAAAATGTGTTCTGGGGTTGTTCAACCTGGAGGAAAGGAGGCTCAGGGGAGACCTTCTGGCTCTGCAAGTCCCTGCCAGGAGTGGGGAGACGGGGAGGGTCGGGCTCTGCTCCAGGAACAGGGACAGGAGCAGAGGGAACGGCCTCGGGCTGGGACGGGGCAGGGGCAGGGAGGGGAGGGGGGAAATGTCTTCAGAGAAAGGGTTGTAAAGCATTAGAATGGGCAGTCCAGGGCAGTGGTGGAGTCACCAGCCCTGGAAATGTTCAAAAAACCTCTGGCTGTGGGACTTGAGCACACGGGTTAGTGGTGAACATGATGGTGCTGCCGGTTGATGGTCACATTTGATGACCTTAAAGGTCTTTTCCAACCCCACTATTCCATGATTCTATGGAAGGGTGTCTCTCAGTGAGTGAGGTCTTCTGCTCATCATCTGCTTTTTCCCAAACACCATCCAAGTGTTGGCCTTTTCCTCATGGATTTTCCTCTGACACTCTCATCAGGGCTTTTCACAATAAACTACTCTTTGCCAAGGGTGGGAATAGAAGTAGAGAAGTATTTCCTTGTTTCAGGAGAGGTTGTCTCCCTTTCACACCTTCACAGTCAAGCACTGAGATGAAAGGTATTTCCAAAGCACCAGTAAATTGGGTTTTATCTTCCTGGCCTCATTCAGCTTCTTCATCTGTAGGAAAAAACCCTTGGCTGTGAGAGTGGGCAGGCCCTGGCACAGGTTGGGCAGAGAAGCTGTGGCTGCCTCATCCCAGGAAGTGTCCAAGGCCAGGTTGGAGCAGCCAAGATTTTAAACCAAGTTGATTCTTTTGTTGAAGATTTCCAGAAGATTCCCCTAAAAACCCACTGAAGTTTCCACTCAGCTTCTTAAACAGGGGGACGTTCTCATGTATAACTAATGCCAAGAAGACCCTTCTTACCCTTGCAGGAGACTCAGAACTGATGGATTTGTTGTTATTTTGGGTGGCCACAAAACCACCCAAAAGTCGTTGTCAGATTTAACTATAAATCTAAATGGCAGCAAAAGAGTACCCAAAATTTCAGTTCCAGACTTAAAAGCATATGGGACCACTAGTGCTTTCTGTGAATATTTTAGTGTGTCTGGACTACCTTGCTCAGTGTTCAGCTGCTCATTTTAGTGTTTGGTTTTGGGGTTTGGTTTTGGTTATTTTTATTTTTTTTTTTTTTGCTGGGCACTTGATTAAAACTTTGGATATAAATGCGATTTTTATTTCATCTCTGAAATATGATTATAAATGACCTTTGATAAGAAGTTAACAGAGAATATGTCAGGAAGCAGCTCAGAAGGGAGAGATTAAAAGCAGACAGTCTGGAGAGGTGTTTAATTTCAATTTTCTTTGTGGTCTCAGAAATCTGGAGATTTTCAAGCCATCGTGCCATAGTTACTTTTATCAGCCGGGCTCTTTTGTTTTGTTCTGCCACCTAATTCTTTTGATGACAATGAGTCGCCAGTTTTCCAATGGCTGATTTCGATTTGCATGTTATTGTCAGCCTGTTCTGTTTTATCATATCTGCCCGGGGTTTATGCAGATCCTCACATCAGAAGGCAAGGGCAGCCCGAGCTAAACAGCTGGCTGGATTTGCATGAAAATGGGCTGCCCTTTCTCATTTGTTTGTTCTTGGGAAATTACAGTAGGTGAGTATCTGCCTCAAATTTCCCAAACAAATAAAGATAAAACTTCACAGATATTAAACTGTGGAGCATTAAACTGTATCATTTTACATATAAAAAGAAAAGGATTAAATAGAATTAGGCTGTTGAGCTGACTGAAGGGAAACAATGTGAGTGATGGCCTGAAAACTAAAGATACAAAAGAACTGGGGTGTCTTCAAGAGATTTTTCTCTCCAAATATTTTCTTTTCCCATGTTTAAAGGATAAACACTAATAGAAATATTTCCCTTATGAATTCAAGATATTTTTGCTAGGGAAGAGAAAACCATAATCTGTTATAAGCCATTATAGATTTGATAGCATTCATGGACTTTATGTATATATTTTGTACACAGAGCACTGAGAGGAGCCCCTTAGCAGTGGATCTTCACAGCCTGGGCTGGCCTCGTGACCCAGCCAAGGTCTGGTTGTCCCAGGACAGGTGGCATTCAGGAGCCCATCTCATTCCAAATCTGTAGGGTGGGGTGGGCTGAGAGAGCTGGAAAAACCCACCCAGCTTTGGGGCACAGGGAATGTGGGAGCTGAGAGATCCAGGGTTCCAACAGGAAGGTGTCCAAAGCACACGTGGCACGACTTGGAGTGGTGGAGAGGCTTAGAAACTCTTTGGAGCTCGTGTCCCTCATGTGCCTGTGGGCACAGCCCTCACCCTGCACCCACAGCCCTCACCCTGCCCCCACAAGTGGGAACTTGTCTTGCATGGGATAATAAAAGTTCATCCTTTCCCCTGATAGGGTTGGAATGGGGTGTTTAGAGTCACAGCCTGTGCTGGGAGAGAAGGAATGTCCCCAGGGAGCAGCACAGAGCCAGGAGCCCAGGCAAAAATTGCAGGGTGAACTATAGTCTCATGTTTATTAATTGATTTATTTTATTATTCAGATTTCTCCCATAATCCTTCCTAAGCACACAAAAGAAAGTCTGGAGAACACTTTAAATCCATTTACTTCCAAATGCAGCAAAATCATGCTGGACTTCCATTATAATTATACATTAAAACCTATTAATGAAAAGTCTTCTAAACAATTCCTAAAGGCTGGTGACACCTCCAGGCTCTGCTTTGTGGGGCTGGTGTGGAACCCCACCAGCAGCAGCAGCAGAAGACAACCAGTGCCAGGTGAGTGCAGAAAACCCTAATCCACCTCCTGGGAAGCTGAAAGGATTGGATTGGGAATGCTGGGGCTCAGCAGATGACATGTTTACAAATAACTGCAAGGAGACCTAGTCCTGCAAGATCAGGGATGTTCAGCAGGGTGTTCCCTCAGGGAAGGGAGCCTTCCTGGAAGACAGCAGGCTGCTGGCACTCTGGAGCTTGGGACAACGTGAGGGCATGGCCAGTTTTGGGACGCTGTGTGTGATGGACACTGGGGCTGGGAGACTGGGCTTGGCTTCCCTGCAATCCCTCTGTTGGCTTCAGCTGTTTTAAAAACTTAACAAATCTGATTTTGTTTTAGGGAATCCACCCAGGGAATTGCTCCTGCTTTGCTCACCTCCCAGCTGAATGATAAGGTTGGATTTCCCATGGGAAACATCTCTAAACTACAATTCAGCCTCTGTGTGAAGGCAAGAGAATGGTGTGGTTCTGCTGTGAAAGCAGCAATGAATGGCTGGTGGTCCAGCAGGGAGAGGGCATGGACTGGGATGAACTGGGGAATGTTACTGGAGTGTGTCCAGGGCAGGGAAGGGAGCTGGGAAGGGGCTGGAGCAGCAGGAGGGGCTGGGGTACCTTGGGGGGGCTCAGCCTGAGGAAAAGGAGGCTCAGGGGGGACCTTCTGGCTCTGCAAGTCCCTGCCAGGAGGGGGGAGACAGGTGGGGTCGGGCTGTGCTCCAGGAGCAGAGGGAACGGGCTCAGACTGGGACAGGGCAGGTTTGGGTGGGATATTGGGAAAATTTCCACCCTGAGGGAGTGGTCAGGCCCTGGTAGAGCTGCCCAGGTGGATCCCCATCCCTGGAGGTGTTCAAAAAGCAAGTCAGTGTGGTGTTCAGGACCATAGCTTAGTGGTGGATCTGGCAGGGCTTGGCTCGTGGTTGCACTCGATGATCCAAGAGGGTTTTTCCAACCTTTGTGATTCTGTGAATTAACACTTGACACGCCTTTAGAGCAAAGATTGTCAGGGGCAGGTGTTGGCTGTCACTGCACTTGCCAAGAGAAGCAGTGCCATACCCCAGGTGCCTGCTCAGGTCCATGTGCAGAGCTCCTCCAAACCCCCTCCTGGAAGCCCCCCATGCCCCCCTGCCTGCCAAAGCCCCTGAACCTGCAGGAGTCACCTGCACACAAACCAGGGGCTCTGCAGAAAGCTGTTCCCCTCCAGCATTTACAGACCTGTCATGCAGCTACAAATAATAATAATTTCTGGGGGTTTATTTCTCTCCCGTGGATTTGTTTTGGCTATGATGTATTTCTAGATTTTTCCCTACAGATTTTTGCCTTTCCAAATCCAGATATCACAAATAGATGTGAAAAGTAGGCATTTTTGAGAGCTTTCCAAGGTTCTGCCCTTGTTCCAGTTGCAGAAACCACAGCCCTGGTGTAGCTGTGAGTGAGAGGAATCCCAGGCACCCAGCCTGACAACCCCTCAAATGAATTTGATGGTACAAGAAGTAAAAATAACACAGGAAACAAGACATTTTGGCTTTGGAAGCTGACCTGGATATGGATTGCTGGAGGAAGTGGAGTATTTGCCTCGCTTTTCATTTCATGAAAAGGAACAAACCGTCTCAGATTTGGCTGAGTTTAGCACTTGGATTTTTTTGGTTGGGTTTTAATCTGGGCTCATAGCAGATTTCCTTCAGTGCTTGGATCTGATTGAATGAAATCTTCCTGCTATTGCTGTGTTAATCAAACTGGGCTGGCGTGGCCATGCAAGAATCAGCAACACGGGGAGAAAGAGGGCCAGCTCTTGATATCAGGCTGTGATTTTTCTTGCGACCTCTTCAGTTCTGCAGGCTCGTGGTGGATTTCTCTTTCTGCTCCAGAGAGAAATGGGAGGTGTGTTAAAGAGCTGGATCTGCATGTGGTATCAAACAGCTGCCTGAACTGTGTGAATTTACACCTGGGGAGGGTCAACAGCAATATGTGGGTCTACGTTTTTCAGGCACTATTCAGATTCTCTTTGAAAACCCCATTTTCCCATTGAATTTGCAATGTAACATCTTTCATCAACCTCTGGCCATAATTACAGTGTGGGACCACTGCCATCCTTATGTAATTTGGGGGATCAGCACCTTTTTTGGGTACAAAACCAGCTAAAACTCCTTGTCCTGCCCCCAGAGCAGCTGTGGCAAAGCCTGTGCACCCACAGCAGGAGGCAGGTGGAGCTCAGCTCAAATCCCTTTTCCTGCAGGACAACCTCCACTCCAAGATATTTTGGCATTTTTCGGATGTTTTCTCGGTGCAACAAATTGTTTCCTCTGGCTCTGCTGACCTGAGGGCAGCGCCAGGACTTGTCTGAGCTCCACACCTTCAGATCATCCATCTGGTCCCAAAACATCCAGTTCTGGTTGGGCTGCTGGTGCTGGGAGACAACGTGGGTGGGAGGTTGCACTACAGGGGAGAAAGGAGGATCAAAAGTGTGGTTTAATTTGGGTTATTTGAGGAGGGAAGGCAATATTAGAGTTTGCTGTGGCCTCATCACTTCCACTTTCCACCTGTATTAAGGGCACACAAACAGCCAGCACCAGTTTTTCTCAGTTTTCCCCAAATCCTGGGAAAACGAGGATGTCCTTTCCCTGTGCCTCCAAGCAACTGGATTAATTTGTGAAAGAGAGTTTTGTTTTCAAGCCTTTCCCCATCCTGAAAGGACACTGGGAATGTCTTTGCACCTTCCTTACATTTCAAGCAGGAAAAAGGAAATGTGGCTGTTTTCTGTCAATATTTTGTGTCTCCGTGGGTTTTGTGTTAAACTCCTGGACAGAGTGACTGTGTGTCATTGATAACGTGGGACTGGACTTGGTGGATTTGAATGTCTTTTTTTCCTGTTTATATGGAACATTTTTGAAGCAGCAATTAAAATAATTAAGGAGGGTGAAGAAATCTTTAGCATGCAACAAAGATTTCTGCAAAATGTTAATTTCTGTCAAATAAGTGAATATATGCACAGATGCCTCCTGACAGAGGCTGTGATTTCTGAGTGCTTTGCATGCCAAATAACTTGTTTACCCCCTCAATGTTTGCCAAGTTTACTGTCAATTTACAAATAATTTCCATTTTGCTGTTTATTCTGCTGCCTTTTGATGGATATGTCTTCCAGACTTTTATCTTGCATGTAGACAAACTAATTAATATTTTCCCTTCAGGCAAATATTTTTTTCTTAGATCTAAATGTGGGTTAGATTCTTCTTCGTTTCCATATGCTTTGTTCTGTCAATCATTTCTCTTCTATGTTACTAAAAATGTACCTTTGTGGATGTCATTTCTCATGTTTTACAGATTTATTTCACCTACATCTATATGGGAATGTGTGTCTGTGGAGAGACATATTTGTTATATGTGTGTTCACGTATGTTTAAGGGGGAAGAGGGGAAATACCGACCCTGTGCTGAGGTTTGGCCTCCGAGGCTGAATGAAGACGCCTTTTTGTCTCGCCTCTTGCTGCCACTTCCCAGGCTTGACCTCCCACTTTGTGCTTCCTGCTGCCCATATGGCACAAGCAACACTCAGGGAGTCTCTTCTGCAGTGTCAGCCCTGATTCCTGCATGTCTTTTTGACCCAGTCCAGCCCTTCTAGGCTGAGATAAAATATTTGGGGTATCTCATTTCTGTCCCCCTGTTCCCATCCCAGCGCGGCCCTTCTGAGGTGAGCAGCAGGATGTAGAAGTGGCTCTTGAGCCTCTGTGGTCCTGCAGGAGGGATTGTGGAATCAAGCATAGAATGGTTTGGCTTGGAAGGAGCTTTTAAAGGGGCTTTTAAAGGCCATGTGGTCCAACCCCTTGCCATGAGCAGGGACATCCTTGACCAGATCGAGTTGCTTTGAGTCCTGTCCAAGCCGACCTTGAATGTTTGCAGGGATAGAGCATCCCCCATCCCTCTGGGTAACCTCTGCCAGTGTTTAACCACCCTTATCGTAACAATCTTCTTCCCCATGGACTCCTCTGGCCAAGCTCTGCCAGTCTTGGTCCCTCAAAATCCTTCTAATGCCCCGGCCTCAGACGCCTCTCCCACAACGCCCTCCGTCATCATCCACCAAAGTCTAAAGATCCCCCACAGCCAAATATCGTCGTGTTCGAGGAGCACGATTTCCTCATGGGCTCTGCAGGCTCCACAAAGCTTCTCAGGGGTGTTGGAAGGCACAGCACGGGACTGAAGCAGCTGCCGTGGGAAGGCTGCACGTTGCCCACGTTCTGCTGAGAGAAGCCCCGGAGGGTTCGGGGAGCGCAGATCCCCCACCCTACAAACCTCCCCCAGAAGGGCCACGGCCCTCGGGGCTTCCTGCGTGGGGAGTGTCCTCCCTGCAGCTCCATATGGCACAGCCAGTCTGACGAGCTCTCTTCTGCACCGTGTGCAGGCTGCAGTCTGTCTGCAGGGCTGGCTGCTGATACCTTCAGGTTCTGAGGCCCCGCATTACGGGCATGATTATCTTGTTCACTTTGCAGGCATCGAGAAACGGGGGCTGGGATTCAGCAAGATTTGAAGGAACTTCCTAATTATGCCAAGTACTGAGCTGCCGGAGTGAAACCTCAGCCAGAAGCCCAGGTTTGTTATTACCGGCTCTGTTTTAAGTGGATCTCTATAATTTGCTGTGTTGCTGCTTTTGTTTGTATCATCGGAGTCAGCAGGACTGGGAGATTCAAAACCGAAATGTATTATCTTTGCACATCCTCAAAACCTGTCGAGAAAGGAGGAGAAATTAAACAAGGACAAAAACTCGCAGTGAAGTGAAGCTGTTTCCTTTGAGCTGCCTTATTAACCAGTCAAGTACTTGACTGCCACTGTCAGCGAGATTTCTTTAGAGAAAGAGTGGCATTCTGAAAAATACAAATTCACCGCCTGCACAAGTTAATGAGGCCCTTCAGCAACGTTCATTGATAGTGTAAATTCATCATAATACAGTGCTGCAAACCATAAATGGGCTCTGCATACAGGAAATCAGCCACTATTAGAAATTTGCCAGACACGGAGAGAAAAAGAAGCCATTGATAAGCAGAAAAGTCAGCTCAGCTCTGTGCTGAGGCTGTGCAGCACATCAGCAAAGCCAGAGCGCCACGAGGAGAACTTCGTGAGGTCAACTGAGGTGGCTCTTCACGTGTGTTTTGCTCCCCCTTGTCCGTACCTTCGGGGCTCTCAGCTGCCTCCCTCGCATTCCCCAGCGTGGATGGAGAGAAAGTTTGCTGTGTAAGGACTGTCTGCGACACAAAGGGACAAATGTCTCCACCCTGGGCCCTTTTCTGGGCATCACAGATGTGCTTCTGCTTTTAACTGACTTTCACTTGCATTGGCCAGGAAAAGCTTCGCAGACACCAAATTATCTGAAGGGCTGTACAGGACACCAGGAGTGGACAGTAACAGGAATTGGCACCAGCCCAGAAATAATAAACCAAGGTGACTTCCTGATCTTTTAAATAATTCTCCAGCGGTGCTATTTTGCTGTCCATATCAATCAATAAATCTCCCCACAAGCAACACATTCATTATTCCTACCCTTGGTGAGCAGTGTCAGTTTGAAAATCTCCGGGACCATTAGGTCAATATTTCAGTGTGATTTGTCTCTTGGCCACTTTCCACCATCCTGCTCAGGAAGCGACTGGAAAATGAATACCTTGCATCATGCTCATAAAACAGTCGGCCTCTTGAAGAGAAGAGGTGACCAAACTTCTTAAAATCTTGGAGACTGTGCCCCCTGACGTGCAGGATACCGCCAGGTTGGATGAATGGACTCAAAGAAGTAAAGCAGACTGGTATGAAAAGGCTTTGAAACATCTGTATCCATCTCCTGCGGTCTCGGTTCCAAATAAATATCTGAGGGAAGACTGCATTGGTTTAGTCACTGAGAAGTGTCTGGAAAAGGGAATTGCTGCCCCAGCTCCCCACTGTCCTGACTCCCCAGTCTGTAGTGGATCTGCTAGTCAGGGACCAACAAAGGACCATCCACAGAGGAACCCGAGAAGATGCAATTCTGCTTCCCCTCTTGCCGTGACGTCTGTGGTTCCACACATGAACACAAGGTCAAGGTCATGCACCCTGGTCTTCTCTCCCAAGGATCTGCCTTCAGGTGTCACCCGTGGCCTTCCCACCAGGGGCTGGTTCTGAGCTCATTGCAACCCATGGACACCACGAAGCACAAGTGCCCTTGTCTCGGTGCCCCCTGTGTCACTGCCCTGTCTGTGCCACCCTCTGGCCCAGCCCCTGGGCAGGGAGCAGGAGCCCCAGCAAGCACCTCGTTGTCTGGGAACAGAAACAGTGATGGTGTCTGGAGGCCAAATAGGAATAACTGAGCAAAACTGCTTTCTCTGCCCTCTGCCTTTCCAACCCCTTTGGGAGCTCCTCTGTGCTGCTCCTGTCCCCTTTCCTGGGGGTAAATCCTTTTTTTTTGGGAGCCCCTCCAGTGTCTTTCTTTGTACCTCTTACATCTTTCCCAGGTTGCAAAAGTCTTTTAAAGCTCCTTGGTCCCCTCTGGCCTCCTGTGCTCCTTCTCCCCTCCTCCCTGCTCCAGCTATTCTTCTCTCCCCATCACCCCATCAGACTCCGGGCTGGCTTTGGTTGTCCCACTCTTCTGACCCAGTTTTTCCTCTCATCTCCTGCCAAGGTCCATAGGATGATCTCCAAAGGGCTCTCAGGGCCTGGCTTCTGAAGGGGTGGTTTTCAGACAGATCAGGAGTGGAGGTTGTTTCAGGCACTGTGGGCTGGAGGAGATGAAACAGAGGGAGATGCTTTTGTTCCCCTTGCCCACTGCTCAAATCCCCAGCTGATAATTAGGAACAATGGATGGAAATGTGTTTGGGATATATCATAAGGAGAGATCTTATGGAAACATTAGGCAGCCTATTATTGTAGGGCTCTTATAAATACTGTGTTGTAAGAAGAACCTATCTAAGATGATGTAAAACTTAATATTCCTATTAACAAGATGTACTATACTGTTTCCAATTCATATCAGTGAAAATGCATTTTAAATTACAAAGTACTCATATTTTATCTGAGCCAATGTTCTGATTCATATGTCTCCTCTTTAATCCTATTTTCATTCAAAGTTTCACAAGGCACATCTTTTTCCTATTTTCTGTAATACTTTCTGTGTTTTCAAAATGTAATCAAAGCTTGTTAGCTCCTACCCAACCACGTCTGGTTGAATGGGAATATTAATAATACCAGCTATTGATGTCTTTATGTTAAAATTTGATTTATTGAGCAAGTGGCATATAATCTGTGGGGAAAATACCTAGAGATAACACCTTGAGATGATTAATTGTGTTTACAGTGCATTTCTGTAATAATTGTTTACAAGGAAATTTATGCATGAGTTGCTGCCCCAGTTCAAAAGAATAACTCATCAGATTGTCAAGCTCTCTGCTCTTGAGTATTCCAGCTAATTGCTATCTTTGCTAGTTGAGCGTCGTAAATCCTTCTTCCACCAAGCTGAGAGCAGGATTTTGGGATCCTGCTTTTCCATGCAACCTTTTCATCCCTGGGAGCCTCAGTTTTCTCCAGCAGGAGGAGGAAAACAGTACGGAAGGGGCTGATGTCTCTGGAAGATTGCCCCGAGTTGGCGTTGGGCGTAATGCTTATGCAAGGGGGTGTTAAAATCTGTGCTGGGCAAAGCTGCAGTGGTGGTGCTGCTGATGGAGGACCCGAGGGTGGAGACCCAGCCTTGGCAAACCAAAGCCACGCAGTTCCCAGCCCTGCTGCTCCTGCTCTTGGGCTGCTGAGGAGCAGGGCAGGCAGGGTGGTCTGGAGATGCTTCCCCTGCAGCCCTCTGGGCTTCCTGCTCGTCCAACAGCAACTGCAACTTCTCCCTTTTGGGGTTAAACCCACCCTTAGACATCCATGGAGATAAACCTGCTTTGCTTTCACACAGCTTCGTGCATTTCCAGTTTGCTTTTTTTGTTGTTGTTGTTCTATTTCCAATTTTTGGGCTTAATTATTTCATAACTAACTGTCCTGTAGTTACAGGAGTGTTATCCCAGCAATATGTTGCCAGGAAGTAGTTGATGATGTTTAATAATTCCTGGTTACATTCCTGTTCCAGTCCATGATCGTGATTATACAAATGTTTCTGGTGCTATTTTTTCCGTACAAATCCTCCTTTTCAGTTTTTTCCCCCTCCTTGTTGACAGTGTGTTGGTCAGAATACAAGAGACACCGACCTATTTGCTGGTTTAATTAAAGATGTCAGTGAAATCCTCAAGGTTTGCCTGGGAAGGAGCAGATTTACTCGCTGCTTTTATGCACACTGTGGGATTTAAACATTTTGAGAATTGCTTTGGTGATTTTTCCCAGGAGATAAAGGAATGGATTAAGTGAAGTAGTTTCTGACTATAATTGGTCTGGTTTAAACACTTAAAAATAACTTTTAGAAATCAGAAAACACAAAACAGGTTTTCAAGTAGGGATTTAACCTTTCCCCCCCCCAGCTCTGTGTTTATTTGAGCTCTGGTGCCTCATTGTGAGCCATCAAAGCGGGCTGTACCTGCGGTGGGGTATCAGAGCAGCGGCCCAGGCACGGGACAGATGTCTGAGGGAGCAGAAACAAAGGGCCTAAATCTGAAGGAGCAGCAGGGGAAGAGAAAAAGAGGAATGAGGAGGGAAGACAGAGGCTTTCAGCCTTCGGGTCCCTTATTTGCTGCGCTCAAACACAGCAGGCTGGAAGCGCTTTGAGCCGCGATCTGCGGGTAGAGCAGCTCCATCAGAGCCTCTGGCTCGGGGCTGCTGGCACTGCTGCCACTCCTGCCCGGGTTCCAGCAGCGATTCACCCCCATTCCAGCAGGGATTCAACCCCATTCCAGCAGGGACTCACCCCCATTCCAGCAGGGACTCAGCCCCATTCCAGAAGGCATTCAACCCCATT
>VXAU01005158.1:137429-155455 GCA_013399695.1 Formicarius rufipectus | reverse complement strand
GATTCACCCCCATTCCAGCAGGGATTCAACCCCATTCCAGCAGGGATTCACCCCCATTCCAGCAGGGAAAGCTGTCCTGCCTGTTTTCCCACTGCCCTTGTCTCAGGTAGGTGAGTGGCCCCCGAGGCATCGCTGCCAAACCTGTCCTGTCGTGGTGTTTTGGAGAGGCCGAGGGAGCTCTGGATAAATCCGAATATTCCCAGGACTAAGGGCAGCCCAGCACTCTGATGCCTCAGGAATTCTGTGTATTTGTAGGTTTTTATACAGCTATGTAGTTGTGCTGGTTTAAACTGGCAGGAGAAGTCAATCCAACTCAGAATGGGATTGCAAGTCAGAAGAATAATTTAATGAAAGATCACAAAATACACTGAGACAGAAGGAAAAACTCATTTGTGCCACAAAAACACCAGATGTGCAGCCCAACCCAGTGGGGCACGAGCAGGATGGAGCTCACCAACCCCTGTGCTGAGCACCACGTGGGCCCCCTGAGTTCAGGGTAAAAAGAAAGGAGGAAACCTGCTGGTGACAATGCTGGTGGCAGTCCAGGGGCAGTCCCAGTCCAGTTGAGGCTCTGCTCCTCCTCTGGATCTGGAGAGAGATCCCAGTCCCAAAACCTCAAGTTTATCTCTGCTTGGGCTCAGATGGGAACGCCCAGTCCCTCCCCCAGGTTGGAGAGTTTCACAATGGGTGATTTACTCTGTGAGGTGAACAATGACATATTTTTGGCATCCCTAAAGGCCCATGAGCTGACATGACCCCTCACATGGGTGTGGAGGCAGGAGAACTTCCTTATCCCACAGAAGTTCCCAAACACCCACCCTGTGCCCTGAGGGGTGGGGTGTGCCCTGGGCAGCTGCTGCCAATGGGCCATGGGGAGCAGGTCATGAGAAAAATGACATAGAAGGTTTAGAATCCACACCCACCCACTGACACACTGCTCCTGGTTACTATAACCAGGGCAATAGTTTCTTGCATTTGGAGTAGCTAGCAGCTTCTAACCCCTGTGCTGAACTCCTGCTCATCACGAGTTGTGCTCTCCTTCTGTATTCTTTTTATACTCCTTTAGACTCTGTACCCTAAAAACCCTGCAAGTAAAAGAACTCTTCTCTATTCCCTCAGGAAATTTTTTCCTAGAATTTTAGGCAACAACTGCCACCCCCAAAAACCAGCAGCTCTCATGGTACCAGCTGTGCCAGGCGAGGGCAATAAAATGCACTGCTGAGCAGTCAGAAAATATAAATTTAACAGCTCAACTTAAGCTTGTGGTCCTAACAAATAAGGATCACTACTGTGCATGTGGTAATAGCAAAGTTAGCAATAACGGAGTGCTTGGGAGGAGAGTGAAGAAAAAAAAAGCCACCCAAGACTTTACAAGCAGGTTTTGATCAAAAGTAGACGCAATAACACAACACACGAAGCAGATTCTGGAGGAAATATTAGACTAATCTTACAAAATATTCCAACCATGCCTATCAAGGAACATTAATAACAGTGTTATTGACAGAGTATTCATTTAAAGTCATTCTGTTGGATACAATTAACATTTAAATGAGAGACAGTTATAGGTACTCGCTGATATATAGGAAGGAAACAATGACTCATCCCTCCGGCAGCCAGGAGGCTGCTTGCTGCTCCCAAGGAAATTCCATGGATTTTGGGGAGAAATCAGCTGGCTGCTCCCACAAGGATTGCTGTGTTCTGTCTCTGGGTGGGCTGCAGATGAACTGTCCAGGGCAAGGGAACAGGGCTGGGGTGGGCAAGCCCTGGGGGCAGGAGGAGTCTGCTGTGCTCTTCTTCCAGGCTTTTCTCCGCCGAGTTGTTTCTGTGATTAATTGTTGCACCACCCAAGTGAGCACCAGCAAACGATGACTCTGCGTGAGACAAGGTGTCTACTAGTGCCCACAGCTCCTGCTCCTCACCTGTGCTTCAAAGCATAAACCAGAAGTCCTCTCCTGCCAGCACTGTGTCTCCCCAGTGTCAGAGAGACTCTTTGGACCCGGGTGGATGGTGAACAGGGGGGCTGGAAGGACACACTGACCCAAAGATTTCCTGAGCTACACAATGCCTCCAACCAAACAACAAACAGACCCTGGGGCTTGGGTTAGTCTCACCTGCTTTTATTTCTGTAAATTTAGCTTAGGCTTGGTGTTTGGCAGAGAGGAGTTTGGCCTGAAAGGTCTCCATCCTGGATAGACTCGGATCCCTTGTTTTAGAAGGTGGAAATGTCTGAATGCACCACGGCAGAAGCACCAGTGGCAGCCTCTTGTCTAAGCCTCTTTGATCATGGCCATGGTGAGCTGCTCAGGAGCCTTTGTAGCAGGGAGATGTTACATTTTCCTCTGTGTCTGTACCTGCCTGGAGGTCTCTCCACCCAACTGGGCTTTGTGCAGCTTTAGAAGATGCTTGGTCAGACAGAAACTTGCAGAAAAACAAGAGAGCAACGGACTGAGCTTCAGGAAATCCAGACTTGTGGCAGAAATTTCCAATGTAAACACTCTCTGCAGCAGCAGTCGCTGTGTTGGTAACTAAGAATATCATAATTTGGTTTAGAGAAAGTGATTTGATAGTAATTAATTGGAAAAAATATGCCTTCTATTCCAAACAAAAATTTTAGATGACATGTTGCCACAATAAGAAGTCTTAAAATGGAGTGCTCCCCAACCCTGCTGCCTCAGAGCTGATCTGTAATAGCCTGGTAGTAGTTTATTTCTATTAATTCTGTACTGTATATTTTGCATTTTGTAGGAATGCCTCGAGCATGCATATTAAGCAGTTAAGAAAATTGATCTGCTTGAGCAGTGATAACATTTGTCGACTGAAATCCTCACAATTAGAAAGACGTTTGAAGCAACCATGTTAAAAGGTGCTGAAATGTTCTTGAAGAAATGCCACGTGTTGCTGGGGGCAGTAATGGAACATTTCCATATAAAGTGCCACATAAACACAGAGAAAATGTAGACATATGTTAGCAGATTATGGAGTGTGAGAGTGAGAGTGATGATTATTTGCAAGTGTTAATGTTGCCAAAGCTCAAGGTTATCTCCTGGTCTTGGACCCTGGATGTAAATAATTGCATCTGAAAATACGTGTCCTCAGAGCTATCAAAAGGAACATGCATTGAGCAGCTCTGGGGTCCTGCAGGATTATTGATCTGCAGGAATTCAGGGGCTTTGTGCTGACACACCCCAAACACGGGGCTGGAGTTTGGACTGAGTTATTCACATCACATTCACTTCCACATGGAGAGATCAGCGTGGGAAAGGTGAGGTCAGAGCCACCACCTCCAGGAGGTCAGAGCCATCACCTCCAGGAGGTCAGAGCCACCACCTCCAGGAGGTCAGAGCCATCACCTCCAGGAGGGAGTGGAAAGGTGAGGTCAGAGCCACCACCTTCAGGAGGGAGTGGAAAGGTGAGGTCAGAGCCATCACCTTCAGGAGGGAGTTCCCCAGGACAGCACCCACCACTCGTGGCGGCAAACCACAGGAGCTGGAGCTCTGTGCCCATCCATCAAACCCTTCCCATGAAGTTGTCCATCTACTGTGCAAATAGAGCTGTCTAAAGATCTCTTGCAGTGAGGATAATGCATATTTTCTTAGCCTACTTCACTCAAGGAATACCTCAAAAAAAAAGGAACATACAGCAATTTCCGAACCAACTGTGATGACTTCAGCTTTGGGAACATTGTCTCAGTTGGCCTTTGGTTGGGGGTTTATTCCAAACCTACCCCAAACCCTTTAAAACCTCATTTTTTCATTTGTGACTTTTAAATTTATCCTTATACTAAAGGAAAAAAAAAAAATTACATTGCTCTTGTTCCAAGATCTAAAAGCACAAAAATCAAACAAGTTGGTTGAATATTCCTACTGAGATTCTTGGTGTTGTTTTCCTAATGAGCATTTTCTCACATCCTTTCTTGTTTTTTTCAAAATGTTTGCTTGAATTAGAAAACAATCTCTGTACTCCGAAGTGGCAAATCACTTGAGACTCCTTTCTGAATAGTGCTGAGAAATCCCTCTTTGCATATCTTTAAAGATGTTGCTCCAAGAAAAACTGGAATTTGTGACTCTGAAACCTTCATCAGCCTTGTAACTTTGAAATAAATAGTTCTTGAAAGAATTCAGTACTTGCCAGGCCTTCCAGTTTGTGCACCAAAGCTGCGCAAATTCAGGCAGCTCGGGTTTGATGACCTTAATCTGTACAATAATCTGTGTAATAGGGGTGTTTGTTGCACCAAAGTTATGTCACCCTTTTCCATTCTAGAAAGACCAGAAAAAGAAAAAATCAGAGAAATTAATAATACAACTTGTTGTAGAAAACCTTCTGTCAGTTTTGAATGTTTTTATCTGTATCTAAATATTTTATATATTTATAGACATTGATACTTATATTTATGTTTACTGCATTGCAGTCAAATGTTGGTCAGAAAGAGCCCCCAGTGAGTTCCTTTGGTTCTGCTTCAGGTCTGTTCTTGCACAAACAGGAAGAACATGTGGGCTAATTCAGGGTAGATTAATTATAAATTATAAAAGGCATGATAGTATTAATTTGCATTTCATAGCAGTTTAGTTATCAATTCCATGAGTCTCCCTGATTTTTCACTACTAACACACTGGTTTTGCAATGAATTGAGTTGAAGGCACACAGGCCTCCAAGGCAAAGGGGCATTTCCACCAGCCAAGGCTGGGGGAAAGGAGTTGATGGATCTGAATTCCAGAGGGACAACTGACCCCATACTCGGGGTGCAGAGACTTTCTGCAAACACAGTAATAATCCAGGCCATCCCCTTCTTCTCCAGACCTGATTCCTCGAGGTGGGATGAGCCCAGCACTTGGTTTGATGTCTCAGTGAGTGAGTTGTCCCCTGTCAGGGCTGCAGGATCTCCCGGGATGGGCTCCTGATCCCGCAGCCCCCCGCCCCCAGAGCAGCAGGGGCAGGGCCAGGTCCCCACTTCACACCAGGGGAAAAGGGTGTTTCTTTGATTTGGTACATGACTTGCTGATTAATGATGATAGCACATCAACAATGGGTTAATTTGTTAACATTTAAATAAATTAAAGTTTTACTCAGATTCATGACCAGAAGCCTTTGAGCCAAGTCCCGCACATGGGGCATCAGCAGAGGTTGAAAGGGGATGAATGAAAATTTGGAAAGAAAGGCTCAGCCAAGTGTATTTTCCTGATACACCTATTTTCAGAACCCCACCTATCTTCCTTCCAGAAAAGAATTAACTTTCAGGATGACTCTTTCCTTCTTCATTAACTCTTTATTAGCATTGGGCTAATCAGCTCAGGCAGAATAAAAACTCCTCAGACCCTTTAGCTGGAGATCAGAGGGAGCCACTTTTCCTTTTGCAAGTTACATTTTCCTTTCTTTTCTGCCTTTTTTTAAAATACAATTTCTGTTCCTCCTGTTGTGATACAGGAACAGATGTGAACGAATTCCCCAAAGGAAATGTGTTCTTAGAGCATTCTGGCTCCATGTCTTTGGCCATACCCACCCCCAAAGATAGTAAACTGATAATATTTATAGAAAGATTTTATGATCTGTTTGCTTCAGATCCTTTTTGGACTTGGAGAAAAATGTGAAGAAACCAAACTGAGTGACAGAACAGCAGCTAGAGTTGCCTTTTTAATTCTGGGCATTGGGGAAATACTGCACTGCTGCTAAGAAAAGTCCAATTGAAAAATACTAAAATCATTCTCATAACAGCCTAATAGGGGAGATAATATTAGTAGTTAACATAAAAGCTGTTTTAGTAAATATTTCCAATAACAAATATAAGCCATTTAATACCAGCATGACTCTTTCTCAGGTCCACACAAGGCTCTGTAGTGGTTTAAAACACTGATTTGGGGTTTCGGGGTTTGGATTCTCGTGGCTGAGCGACTCCTTGGCCGGGTGCTTGGAGGTCACGCAGCTCCCAGTGCCACTCTGGGGCTGCTGCACCAGTCCCTGGCAGGTGCCCCCAGGGCCTCTGCTCTGTGCTGTGGGCAGGTCTGTCTGCACTTCAAGGGTTTGCTCCACTTTGGGTAGAACATGGCCAGTCAGGAAGCTGATGGAGCTGAGGGGCAGTTGGGTCTGATCTCAGTCTCAGACTTGGAACAATGGTTTTTCTCTAAGGGAAGTATCTATACAAATTTATAATAATTCATTGTAAATATTTGTTTTCTTCAGGTTAATTCAGCATTCCATCAGGCACTTACTGGGTATGTGTTGTGCGTTAGGGGTCTCTCTGCCTTGTGTTTGTCTCAAGTAAGGAATCTCGAACTTTGGGACACATCCCTGCTCAAGGGGAGGGTCACTGGTGTGCAGCCCAGTTGCAGTTTAAGGAGAACTCAGATCAGACCCATCCAAAGATCTGTCACTGGTCAGAGCTCTTTCTGCCCTGAGGAGCAATTTCCAGAGGTGTCCCAGCTCCAGGGCATCCCCACCCTGCAGACTCTGCCCCACTCAGGCTGGAACATTTATGGGGTAAAGTCGTTGTCTGGTGGGCAAATTGCACGTGACAGGAAGGACATGAGGGACCCCTTGTACCCACGGATTGCTTTGTTCCTTGGTGATATGGAGAGCTGGAACAGCCACCCGTTGTTCATGGACTGACCACGTGGTGGGTGTTCCACGGCTCTATGGACTGGGGGGCACAGGGTCACTGCCCCTTTGGGGGTTTCTAGAGGAGTCCTCGGCCCAGCTTTGGTCTTTCCCTCCTTTGGAGGCCGTACCAAAACCCTGCTGGTTTGGTTAAGGGGTCAAATGTGCATCACAGGATCAACCACGTTGGAAAAGACCTCTGAGACCATCAGATTCAACTTTCATCAACCTCCAAGATCGTCAAATCAAGCTCTGAGATCGTCCACCCCAACAGCCAAACTCAGAGCCCAGTAATGAGAACTCTGCAAGTGCTTTTGGGGTCAAACCCCCAGATTATCACTAATGCCTGCTGACCTTCCAGGAACTCCAGTTTGGTGCTTTTCAGGGTGCTTTGTTGGCAGCACTTTGGTGTTTGGCCACCTCCTGGTGGGGTTTCCCTGCTCAGCACTCAGTGGAGCAGGAGACCTGAGCCCCAGAGCTGCCTTCTCCAGTACATCACTTTAAACCATCTCTGCCATCTGCTTCAACCTCTAATTACAAATGCAAACTAACACAATTCGCAATTGCATCATAAAATAGCAAAATAGAAGTGATTTAAATGCATGTGTGTGTTCCTTGTGCAAGGCAACATTCATCTGTTGTGTTTTACTGGCTTTTGGAAACCACTCCGGGCTGAAATCCTGCTTTGTGGGGAGAGGAGAAATGATTTCCTTGCAAGAAGGTAGCTTTTTAAAGGTATTTTGCCAGGTTATATCACACTTCCCCTACTTCTCTCCTTAAAAACCCTCTTTCTTCTGCCAAAATAACAATATGAGTGGGGTGGGTGGCTTGTCCAGAGCAGTTTGTTGTCCTCAGACACTCAAACTGGGGACATCCTTGACTGGTCATGCTCTCTCCTGGCTTCCCACAGCATCATCCACGTGCCACTGCTGAGTCCCCATTATAGATCCGTATTTTTGGGGGTCATTGTGGTTTTTAGAGGCTTTTTTAACCTATAGGTGCAAAAAAAATATTGGTTGCAGCCAGTTAATCTCTTCCACAGTGCAAAGGCATTAGTTGCTGTGAAAGCAACCTGCAGTTCCCCCACCACGGAGCTGTTCCCAGCTTTGCCATCCTGGGAGGTGGCACCACCTGGCACTGTGATATGGACCCAGCTGAAACTCAGCTTTTTGACAAATTCTGTTAATTATGAGGGGGTTTTTTATAGGGGATTCGCAAAATTCCAGTATCACTGACACGTGTGTGCTTAACTTTTAGCTCCCAGCAGCATTTGTGGTGGCGGTTCACCAGCCCCGTCTCTTGGTCTTGAATAAGCACCCTGTGATTGTTTAGGGTGCTTTTTAAGGCAGCCCAAACCTGAGCTCACGTGCTCTCCAGAGCTCCCATTCATCTCCACCCGCACTTCTACCCTGAGCTGAGCTGAGACCTCGATCTGGGAGAAGAGCAAACTTAAAAATGAGATTCTGGGGGGGAATTTCTTCCCCGTGAGCAGCGACTGGGGAGTGTCAGAGTGGCTTCCTGAGCTCAGGTGAGCTGTGAGCACTTCAGATGCAGCACTGTGAATTTGGGAACCCTTTGTGAACTTGGTGAATTCGGAGCCTTTCCGGAGAGTAAACCTCAAGCTCTGTGATGGGTCACCGTGGGCTGTGTAACATCTGTACTTCCAGCTTACACACAGCCCTCTGTCCTGGGCTTTGTCCTCCTCTCCTCATCAGCCTACTTAAAATAAGGGCCCAATACATCAAGAGATTGAACTTCAGGGGTTTCCAATGAAAGCTGAAGAACTTGTTTTCGCTCTAATGTGAAAGGAACAATTAGCAAGGGCGCACCCCCTCCCCATCAATGGGGGACGTTTCAATTGCCTTGAAAGGCTTTGGATCAGGATCTAAAAGAGCAAAGACTTACTCTTAACAAAGGTGCTTGAATGGGGATGGAAAACTCTTAATCAGGCACTGCCGGCACTCTGGATGGTAAAACAAAACCATCAGCACACTCAGAGCCTTCCCTTCCAGCAGCCAAAGGCAAAAGGATGATCGGGCAGCTGAGGAATCCGGGATCACTGGTTGTGATTCTCACCTATGTCTATGTCCCTTCCCTTTCCCTTTCCCTTCCCGTGAGCTGCACTTTGGTTTTCTTACCAAGCCATCCAGTCCTGTTGTGACCCCGTGGATTTTTTAAAAAGCTTTGTAACTGAATGTTGATTTTTTTCCCCCTATATGTAATTTGCTTTTGAAGTTGTCAGGGAACGATTTTTGTTCAGAAAAACAACAAACCCACCCGTATTATGAATTAGTTTTATTTGAAGAAAATATACTTCCAGATGCACCAAGATTAAGTTATTTGGCAACAAGAGGTTTTGGGTCCATTCCCTCTGGAATGACACAGTCCTGATGGAACAATTGCTAAAAGGAATTTATTTCAAAATAACGTGACCTGTGCTTAAAAGGAATTGGCCTCAGATAGCCCAGCAAGTTGCTTTTTCCCAAGCTTGCTTATTGTTTTATTTAAAAGCCTGTTCAGAACAGACCCATTAGCTGGTCATATTCACTAATTGCGAGCTTGTCTTTTCTTTGGCTTAGAGAGGTTTTGGCTCGAGGTCAAAAAGCAAAGAAATGTAGGGGGCACTTTGAAATTGCCAATTTTTCTCCTTTTAATATCAATTTTGTTTGGCTCGTCCGTGCTGTGCAGATGTAGCTGTGGCACCAGAGCCCAAACCCTGGCAGTGCCCATGCCCCCTCTGGGCTCTGCAGTCCCAGGATCCAGCCCTGGGGTTGCTCCTCTGGGGACAGGGAAAGACCTTGGACTTTGTTCATCATTTCATTCCTTCGCTGTTTCTCTGGTTTCCTCTGAGAGTTGTGTTGGTGATGCTGCTTTATTTTGTGCCATAAAAAATGTCATTGGTCTTTTCTTCCTTTTCATCAGTGCAAATACTGAGCAAGAGTTGGTTTTAGTGAGTCCCCTTCCAGATGGGTATTTTTTAGTCCTTTTTTATCTTGGACCTAAACAGAACTCTACAAAATAGTTATTTTTCCAAAGGAGCATGTCTGGAATCTGTGAGGAGCCTTATTGCCATTGTTCTTTCAGGGTTGTAGATTTTCTTGTGAGGGAATGCAAGAAAATAATTGTCAATTACAAACATCACTCTTGACTCTCCAAAGTGTAGCGCATCATAAATTAGGCTGGAATTTGGGCTCTTCTTGCTTGTGTTTCTCTCCTCTTATTTATAGGAGGGTGGTTGGGCCTTGCAAGTGTCATTTTTTATACACAGTGAACATTAAAAGGTGGCATTTTACCAGGCAGGTTTCTGCCCAAGTACTCAGCACAACTGTGGCCTGGGTAAGCCCCCATTATTTTTATTTTTGAGAAGTGCACCAAAAATAACCTGTTGTTCAGAAATCCCTGTAGTTCGGGACCGGTCAGTCCAGGAAATATTTTCTAGCATTACATTTACTTTTTTCCCCAAAAAACACCGTTTCTGTTAGTTGAAGAATTCTGCTGCCTACCAGAATGTGAAAATAGGTTTCATTCAATTAATGGCCTGGAAACAGGAAGACATTACATAGTAAATGAGGTTTACATATGATAATGTTGGATTTGTCATGTAACCGATTGCTTCCTTTCAGCTCCCTGAAAGGACTAAATTTTGCTTTTGTACAGATTCTACAATGCTAATAAAAAGAGAAGGCTCTATGGAAAGTATAACAATAAACTATATCTATAATTCTAACGTGCAGGAAGAAAAAGACAGTGATATTTTAATACACGAGTGGATCAGAGATGGGAGAAGCGTCAGACAGGAAAGGCTCAGTCAGAGCTTTGCAGCAGCCTCGGAGGGCAGGGGGGGCAGGGGAGCTGAGCTGGGGAAGGGGAGACTTGGGCTGGATATTGGGAAGGAATCCTTCCCTGGGAGGGTGGGCAGGCCCTGGCACAGGGTGCCCAGAGCAGCTCTGGCTGCCCCATCCCTGGAAGTGTCCAAGGCCAGGCTGGACTGGGCTTGGAGCAACCTGGGCTGGTGGAAGGTGTCCCTGCCCGTGGCAGGGGGTGGTATTGGAGGGGCTTTAAGGTCCCTTCCAACCCAATTCATTCCATGATCTTATTCCATGAGTCATATTTCAGCCCTGACCATTCTTGCTGTTTTCAGCTGGACTTTGTTTAATCCTTTCCGGTTTCTTTGCACCTTTGCAAAACCACGAGCTCAAGATGGGTCAGAGAATTCCATCTGGGCCCCGTTAATGGGGTGGGAGGGGGATAATCCCCACGGTGGTCTCCTGTAAGATCACAGAACATGCCAAGTTGGAAGGGACCCACAAGGATCCTCCAGTCCAGCTCCTGGCCCTGCACAGGAGCCTCCCCAGGAGTCACACCCCGTGCCTGACAGTGTCATCCTGGTAACACATCCCTGAAATCCCCTCTGGTGGCTCCGTTTGCTTCCTTTGTTGGGCGTGGAGCTCCTGGGCCACTGTAACGTGGAAAGGGTAATAGAGCTCCTTTCCTGGCAGCTTCCCATTTGCATCTGATTCCTCCTCTTCAAGTGCAACACTTTACACTTGGCTTTATTGAATTTCATCTTAATTTCAGACCATCACTCCAAAGTGTTCATACCTTTTCGGATTTTGATCCAGACGTCCCCAGGGTTCTCACCATCCCAGCTCCTCAACATTGCAAATTTTATAAATGGAATCTCTTCTCCCTTTAACTGAGTCATTATGAAAATATTGAACAGAGCAGCAGCAAGGACAGATCCCTGAGGAATCTCACCTGAAATTTCCTCCTGCTTTGACAGTGAACCATCAAGAGCTGCTCCTTCAGAGCAGTTTTTCAGCCAATTCTTCTCTCCACCTTATGGTAATTTTATCCAGTTCTAGACCATATTTTCTTGGTTTTATTATAAGCATGGCATGTGAAACAGTATCAGAAAGCTTCCTAATAACAAGATGTATCACATCGACTGCATCTCCCTTCTCCACAAGGCCAGTTATCCTGTCAAAGAGGGAAATTAAATTGGAGAGCTCTGTGCATGAGCCTTTTTTTTTTTAATCAAGCCATTTGAGTTATGACCCCTGCAATATTAGATAAATTTTTCAGGAATAACAAACATGCTGGTTTTTCTTCTAGGCTACTGCTGTAAGACACTCTGCTTGTTTGTTGTTTTTTAAATAATCTGGTGACGTGAGATTAACAATACTGCTTTGAAAGGCAAAAGCCCTGAACTGACTGTTACTAAGGGCAAAAATTAGGGGGGAGCAACAAGCCTTCCTCCATAATAGTGTTTTCTTCATTTCAAGCTGATCAGTAGGAAGTGGATTTAGAAGTGCTTTAAATCATTTCACATCATTTACTGGTAATCTAACCAGCATGAACTGCATGTACCCTAAGTGCTGATTTTTTAAAAAGCACAAGAGGAAGAGCAAAAGAACTTTTTATTCTAAGTCATTCTGTAATTTACACATTTTTGTATCAGCCCACTTACTAGTGCCATACATAAGTGTTTCCTCTGAACAGATTTAATTTTTAATTTTCCTGAATCAGTGTTAACCAGGAAAAAGGTAATTGTTGTCAAGAGTATTCAAACTGTCAGAATATCATTCAATCTAAAAGCTGTTAGAATCTGTGCAAAAGTAATTACTGAAACTCTATTCAACTGTAATAATAACCTGCCACTGATGACAGCAATTACTGGGGAAAGTGTAATAGAAATCAAAGGCGCATTTTTCTCTGACAAGTACATTTCTAACTAAGGTTTACACTGGTTGAATAGTGTTGACAAGGCTGATGTGGCGGATCACTCCTCAGCGCGGCTGCCGCGGGCGCAGCCGCTCCCCGCCCCGGGGCGCTCATTGTGCGCTCCCTTGGACACCGGCCGTGCTGGGAGCGCATCTTGCAGAGGGGCTGACTTCCACTGCCGGGCCCCTCTGCCTGACTCGCAGCCGCTCCGAGTGGAGGTTACAAGTATTTTTGCCTTTAACATCCCACAATTAGGCTGGGCCGGTTCGGGTGGAAGTGGAGCATGTCCCAAACGCAGAGGGATGGAGGGAGCAGGGTGGCAGGGTCGGCACACCTTCTGCCCCCTGCCTGGGGCACGCCATGCAGAGTCCTGCTCCTGGATTTGCCCCCTGGGAGCTCCAGCTGTCTGATCAGACTTGGTTCTTGAGGAGTCACCAAAGCAGAGCCTGTAGTTTGTCGTCAGGTCGAGGTGTTGGTGCTGCCCTCCAACTCAGAAACCCCCCATGGCCCAGCACTGTCACACCCAGGGAGACAGCAGAACTACTGCCCTGGCTCTGGTGGATTTGTGTTGGGAGAAGATGTGGCTGTATGTGTTATTTGGAGAGGGAGAAAGAAAGGACCTACTTCTTGACATCTCTTGTTCCCCTGCTGGTGAATCTTGCCCACTTTTTCAGCAACTGCATTGAAGTTTCCTCCAGAACATCTCTCTGCTGTAGGAATTCCTTAGGAACGGCTCAGTTTCAGAATAATCCACCCAGAAAACTGCTTCATCACCCTTAGTGGGTTACCCCTGCAGCAACCCCTTTCTGAGCCTGGGCTCAGGATCCTTTGGGAGGACCTCAGAAGAGGTGTCCAGAGTGCCCTTGTGTTGGTCCTGCTCAGTCATCCTCAAAATCATTCCAAGACCAAGTTAAAGCATCACAGAAGGAGTTAAAATTAACTTTTTTTTTTGCTTCTTTGGGTCCATCAGAGTAACTTTGAGGACTGAACACGTGCAGGGGACGATGGGCAGGTCTGGAGAGAAGACGATGGGAGCACTTTCAGAGCACATCCATGGTCAGGTTTTCAGCCAGGAAATTGGGTCCATTGATTTTTATAGAGAGGAAGGAATGAAGGTAAGTGGGTGACATTGTGCAGTTAATGACGTTTCTCTTGTGAGGGCTGTTCTGTCCTTCATCTGCTTCCACACTCCATAAGTTCACACTCACTACAAAGACCAAAACTGATCTTTATTCCATGGCAGAACCAGATATTCCCACCACTGAGACTCAGCAGGAAAACATGGTGTAAAACTCAGGTGTGGAATAGGGAGACAGAGAAGTAAATAGTCCTTCTGAGGCCACCAAATAGAATGTACCCATTAAAGTTCACCCAAACTGTGTGCAGAACATTCTCAGCACTTCCAGGAGCCTTTCTGAAATGGCTTTTGGGTGGTGCCACGTCACAACACACTCAGTGCAGTCCCTGCAATCCAGTTTCCCCACGATATTTCTGAGCTGTTACAAACACTCACACACACACTTTAATGTGCCAGCAGTCCCAGATGACTCCCAGAATGGTCTTGTGGACCTAAAACATGCCTGGTTTTTCATGGAGCTGGGGCCTTGCTTGGCTCCAGATTGGAGGCTGCCAGGAGGAGTTCATTCTATCGTTCTGCTTATTGCACTAATTGCCTGTTTGTGTTTTCTGACAGCCAACACTACCCAATAATTTTTATAAACAGAAGCTCTTTCACAAAACGTACTAAATAAAAGTCACAGCTCTTGAAAACCAAACTGATTTTAAAGGAAAATTTGATGTTCCCCCTCTGATTTTCCTATTGATGTTTAACAGTTGCATCAGCTTGGGTCCCCGGTGCTCTGTTACCATGTGGCTCTCTTTTATTACAACAATAATGCAATTCAGCTGCAAACATGTGTTAAAACACTCCTGGATTTGGTGCACACCTTATTAATTATCCTAACTGCAAAATGATGGGGTCTTTGACAATCATTTCTGTAAACTCTTCGGGTTTCTGAAACGAGGGACTCCCTGACTGAAGGCAGAGCTTTGCTGCTGTGCTGAGCAGTGTCTGTGGAAGTGGGTGGTGCCTGTCCTGATGTCCCTCGTGCTGCTCAGCACGGGCACCTCATCCTTTGGCAGGAACAAACCCTGTGCCAACAAAGCCGGGCAGGCAGGACCTCCCTGAGCAGAGTTTTCTCCCTTGGAGAAGAACAGCACGAGCCCCGTCTGACCGGCGTGAGGGAGGAGCTTGTGCAAGTCCCGTGCTCAGTTTTGTTTTTTTGGGGTTTTTCTTGGGGTTGCAGCCACATTGGGGTGTCACAGGCACTCTGCCAGGCACAGATTTTCCCTATGGCTCTTCCTACAGGACGAAAGCACCCCGAGCAGAGCGATGCCCCCACGACGGTCGCTCCGGGAGTGACGGTGGTGGTGTGACCATCAGACACCCTTTACTGGGGTAACAGGAGACCAGAGGGAGCTTGAAAGCCTCATGTGAGTGTTTGTGCCACGTGCACTTCCCTGTCCAGCTGGAAAGGTTAGGCAGGGAACTGTGTGAGTTGCAGTGAAACTCTGTAAACCAAATATTTAATGAACTGTAACAGAGCTGTGACCTCTCCCATAACGCTCGTGCAAATTTGTTTGGGAATTTAGAGACATCCTGACCACTGCTGGTTTCCCCTTTGCCCACTTGCCTTTCCAGTGCTGCACTTGTAAGAATTCCCTTTCATCAAGTGCTGGAAGTGATTAGTCAGACCTCGCCCACATTAGGATTTGCCTTAAAAATAAAAAGCCAGTTACTTTCTTTTTTTCCCATTTTAAATCTTTTCTCTGAAAACCTGAGAGACATATGTTTGGGGTTTTTTTCTCTTAAAAAGAGAGCTGAGATTGTGGAGATCATATAGATAACATAAATAAGCAGCAGTACCTGACTTACAGCTGCATCATTGCCTTCTTATCCTGGTGTGACCACCTGAGAGGGACATCTGGGGAGATGACGGTGACCAGGGCAGCGATGAGACCCCAAGGAGTGCAGGCAGGACAACATCTGCCTGGCATATTTCTGCCTGCCTTCAGAAGCACACCCAGCTTCCCATTGTTCCAGGACTTATTCAAGCATATAATAGAGTTTCAATGAGTTCAAACCTTCTGGTTTAGATGGTGTTTTACTGAGTTGTTTTTCTGCCTCAGCATGGATTGNCCCCCCCTCCCCACCAGCACACACACCAGCCCTGTCAGATCCAGGGAAGTAAATGGAGAGAGTGGGAAGGAAACCCTGGGTGGCAAATGCTGTATCCTGAATTTTCAAATGCAGGAAACAAAAGTATTACCTACAATGTACTTGTGGTACCTGCTGAATACCCCCTGCCTGTAACCAGGAATGGCCTCAGACCCCAAACACAGGTCCTGCATCCACAGGTGAAATTCCAGCCTGGTGCAAAGGAACTCGTGGCAGAGCCAGGGATTCATCCAGGGAATGGCAATGCCAGGCAAGATGTGTCCCTTGGAGTCTTACTTGGTAATTTGGCTGCAGATCCATAGTGCTGGTTCAAGGAACCTGTTCAGTTCCCTGGGATCACATGAGGAGCCCTGGGCAGTGCTGCTGGATCCAAAGGGTCCTGAGCCCAGAGCTGTGTCCTCTAAGTCTGGTGCAATCCAGAAATTGCAGAAATCCAGAATTCAGAAAGCAAAAAAATCAGAAATCTGTATTAATGAAAGGGGGAAAATTGTCTAAAATAATCTATTGAGTGTTTCTGGATTCATTTTGTAATATAAGCTTTTATTTAAGCACACAAATGATTGAGACAGGAATGGGAACACGGTTTGGGTGCCAACTGAGGCAGCACCCATTGGCATGAGCCAATGCCACCCTCCCAACTCCTCTCAGCCAGGCTGGTTTAAACTGTTTGAATTACTGGTCCCAGCTACCCCAGCTGATTTTTTTATGATTTTCTCCTGCCTGAAGGGAATTAAAGAGCTCATTTGAACTGCTTTGCCAACAGATCTGTTCAGAACCTCCAGCAAGAGGGTTTTAATGAGCAGCTGGGGGAGCAACTTCTTCCTGGCACAGGCTGCTCCTAGAGAGGTTATCCACGCATATCCTTAAGACATTTTAGGAGACTGCACATTTTTCTGGCTTTAAATCATATGAAAAGTGACTTCAGGTGATGCAGAGCTTTAAGTCATTTGATTCCTGGTGCCCACACCTGCCATTAGCACATCCCTTTAATGATCAAGGCTGGACTGTTCAAACGAGGGGTCCCTTGAGCAGCCAGCAGGACAGAGCTGAGCACATCAGGCCTGCTTCTTAATTAGATCCCAAAATCTCTGAGTAAAAATCAAGTGATGTTTTAACCAATCCTTGGATAATTGATATCTTGGTTAATTTTTTTTTTTTTCCAGAGGATTTTCAGCCTGGATTTAGATCACAACCTTAAGCATGTAAATAGCCTCTTCTCTGCACAGCAATAATTCAAGCAGCTGCTAAGTCATAGGAGCACCTTTGGAACTTACGTGAGTTTGCCTCAACAAATCTTAAATTAACATTAAACAGGTATCTCTGTATTTTGCTCCACCCAGACCTTAAATATTTAGTTTAAGTAGATGGGTGTCTTCTCCTAATGATTTTAATAAGAGGGCAGGGGATGGGAAGGGGTGTCAGGTGCAGTGGTGGTTCTGGAGAGTGCAGGGAAAAATTCCCATTCTCCTTACTTTCCTTTTTCAAGCCCTTAGAAAAGGAATCTCATCCTTTTTCTCAGGTGAGGAAAGGGCAGCTCCCCAAACAGCTGCATGCAAATGTCCAATTTCTTCCAGGGCATTTGGTCACTTGAGGAAAAGCTCTGTCTGGTGGGCAGATGTGCTGTGAGAGACATCTCTAAAACATTTCAAAACAGAACTGCTCTCACCAAGGGCAATACCAGGCATGGTGTTTATTAGCCACAGCTCTGGTGTGTGCCCATCATTGTGCCTTGGCACACACACAGCAGCAGTTCCTGTGGCTCAGGAATGCCAAGCCTGTGCTGGGGGCTTTGTTTTCCCTGGTGGGCAGCATCCTGTTCTTGTCACAGCCCCTGCTTATATTTAATGTGAGGAGGATACAAGTCCTTAAAAAACGAAACAAAAAGCGGTCACTTCAGTGGTGCTCTGTGCATTTTTATTCCTGAGTATTAAGGCCCAATTTTTGTAGCCTCAGCTCAATGTGGGGCTCCACAAAACATCATAAATTGGAGCTCAGCTTTACAGGCAAGCCAGATGAATTGATAAGCAGGGGATTGCCCCCACTGCCTCAACTGAGGTTCCCTCTGTGAGCACCCAGAGCTCTGAGTTCTGGCCCTGGCTCAGCACCCAGCCCGGAGATGTAACAGCCCCGTGCAATTAACTCCTTGCATCTTGTCTATCTTCTTTTTTTTTTTCTTTTTTTTTNNTTTTTTTTTCCTTTTTTTTTCCCCACAGGGAAAAAAAGAGAAAAGTTCTTGAAATCAGGTATTTTCTTCCAATTTTATGGGGCAACCTGTCGCCAGCAAAGCCACTGTGTGTCATTTCCATGCAGGAAGCAGCAAAGGTTTGGGTGGGATGGATGCAGAGCAGGACCCTCTGCCTGTTCCCTCAGCCCACCGTGAGAGTGCAGGAGCTGTGTGGGTGACAGCACTGAGGGCTACCAACCTGCCTTTCATGTCCTGCTGCCTTTGGGGATGATTATTATTATTATTATATTT